>JARBWK010000004.1:136776758-136835087 GCA_030556195.1 Anolis apletophallus | reverse complement strand
CGACCTGCTGATTTTCTCCTGACCAGGCGACCCACGACCGCCATGTGAAGGAAGTGCTCCAGAGACTGAGAGACCACGGTCTCTATGCCAAGCTGGAGAAATGCGCGTTTGATCTCCGCGAGGTCGATTTCTACCGCTCTCATCCCACGGGCATAGCCATGGATGATACCAGGTCCAAGCTGTGGCAGACTGGGCGGCTCCTGCCAGCAAAAAGACATTCAAAGATTCCTGGGCTTTGCAAACTACTACAGAAAGTTCATTCCTGACTTTGCCAAGTGGGCTGACCCCATCACTCAGTGTTTGCGTGGAAAGGTGCCGTTCCGGTGGACATCAGAGGTGGGCGTGGGGTTCGGAAGTTGAAGCAGCTGTTCACCACGCAGCCGCTTCTGCAGCATCCCAACCCCCGCACCCCTTTCATCGTGCAAGCTGATGCCTCGGATGTAGCAGTGGGAGCGATCCTGCTACAGCCGCAGGGGACAGACCTTTTGCCCTGTGCTTATTACTCCCGGCAGCTGATGGCGCCGGAAAAGAACTATACCATTTGGGAGAAGGAGCTCCTGGCCATTAAGGTAGCTTTTGAGGTTTGGAGACATCTGCTTGAAGGGACCAAATTTCCGGTGGAAGTTCACACCGACCACTGGAACTTGGAGCACTTGAAGACTCAGCGCAAATTGAACCAGAGGCAACAGAGATGGTCCCTGTGCTTTGAGATTCAATTTCCGCATTCACTATGTGACCCCCAAGCAGACCAAACAAGCCGATGCATTGTCTCGGAAGCCTGAGTATGTCAGCGGTGGAAAAGGGCTTCCCGAGGCACGGCTGCTGAAAGCAGAGAACTTTGCCGCCACTGGCGCAGCCCCTGCGCCGCCCCCGGTGGTCAACCCAGCCCCGGGGGACAAGAGACCTCTGAGTGACCGGATCTAAGCTCGACAAAGGAGACCCTTGAGTGCAAGAACAGTTGACCAGAGGGTGCAATCCCCTTTCCAAGTCAAGAATGGGGTACTCTACTACCGAGAGTGTGTTTATGTTTCCCCGGGCCCGAGAGAGGATATTCTCAGACTTTGCCATGATAGCCGGGCCGGGACACTTTGGACTGTTCAAGACCCTACAGTTGGTGCTGCGGGACTTCTGGTGGCTCAAAGTGCGGAGGGACGTGGAGGCTTACGTCAGCACTTGCCCTGTGTGCCAATGGGCCAAGAAGGCGGGGGGGCAAGCCGGCGGGTTGCTCCAGCCGCTCCCGACCCCTTCCGCTCCTTGGAAGATGATTTCGGCCCGATTTCATCACCGACCTGCCAAAGTCCAAGGGGTTCACCACGATCCTGGTCGTGGTGGACTGTCTCACCAAGATGGGTCACTTCATTCCATGTGTAGGGGTGCCTACTGCTAAAGAGACTGCTGATATGTTTGTGCAACATGTGTTTCGCTTGCATGGACTTCCACAGAGTTTGGTGACGGATCGAGGCACCCAATTCACTTCCCAGTTCTGGCGGGCCGTTCAGAAGTTGCTGGAAATTGAGGCTCGGATGTCTACGGCTCATCACCCCCAGACCGACGGGCAGACCGAAAGGGTTAACGCCACGTTGGAGCAGTATCTGCGGTGCTATGTAAACTATCAGCAGAACAACTGGGTGTCCTTGTTGTCTTTGGCAGAGTTTGCTTACAACAATGCGACGCAAGAATCCATCAAAGAGACTCCTTTCTTTGCCAACTATGGACACCATCCCAGGTTCTACCCTCCTGTAGACCAGTCCGGAGATGTGCCAGCGGCGGAGGATTGGCTACAGGAGCTGACTGCAATGCAAGAGATGCTGCGCTCTCAACTGGACCAGGCAAAAGCGGATTACAATCGGATGGCTGATCGGCGGCACCAGGAGGGTCCAGAGATTCAAGTGGGCGACAAAGTCTGGCTGTCTACCAAGAATTTGCCTACGCAGAGACCTAGCCGCAAACTGGATGTGAGATTTTTGGGTCCCTACATGGTGTTGGAGAGTGTGGGACCTGTTGCTTTCAAACTACAACTTCGATCGGACATGAAGCTCCACCCTGTTTTTCACCGTTCCCTGCTGTGGCCGGCGAAGGGGGTGCGGACTGATGTGACGCAGCCGCCACCCCCTCCTGTGATGCGCGATGGAGAGGAGGAGTTCGAGGTGCAGGCCATACTGGATGCCCGCATCAGATGGAGTATTTGATTGACTGGAAGGGTTTTGGACCGGAAGAGCGCTCTTGTACTCCGGCCCGCGATGTTCACGCCCCGGACATTGTTGCCCGGTTTCTCCGCAATTATCCCGACAAGCCCAAGCCTCGAGGGAGGCCTCGGAGGGGCCCTGAGGGGGGGGATAGTGTAGCAACCCAGTTCTCTTTTGTGCCTGGGGGGCAGGGGGCAGCACCGGGGGTCCCACTTGTATTACAGCCAGCCGCAGCTGATGAGGAAATGGAGGAAGGGGTTAATGAGTTAGCTGGGCCTTCCTCTCCCACCGAGAGCTTGGCTTGGGATGATGGATGGCCGGACGACTACGATAACTGGGAAGGTCAGACTGATTCAGAAAGTGTTGATAGTGACAATTGTTATGAGAAGCCAGGTGGTTTCGGGTCGCAGGAGAGAATCAGGGAAACAGTGGAGGATGAGCCCATGGAAGCTGAAAGGGAGTCTGGCTCTCATGAAGATAGTGAACCAGGTGCTGGGAGGCAAGGACGGGGCTTCAATAGGAGAGAGAGCATCGAGTCCAGCAGGAGGGGTTGGCACTGCAGCCTCGAGTGCCAGAGAAGCCCGAGATCCCGTAGCACAGATTGGCGCAGAAGCCTAGAGCGTCGGGGACCTCGCCAAGGGGATTAAGTATAGGATCCATGGGAATGGATCCCCTGTTTGAACTTTGTCTTGTTCCTTGATCCGCATTGCTTGCGAAGCCTTTTGCCAAGCCTTTTGCCAAGCCTTTTACCAAGCTTTTGCCAAGCCATTATTTTGGATTACTACGAACTCTTTCTTTGGATTGAACTTTTCAATATTTTTATGGACAATTACCTTTTCACTTGTTCTTTATTATTCAATAAATAGTTAACTGATTACCATCTCTGTGTGTGTGATTAAGGGGCCGGCCGAGTCCTTGCATCGTGACACATTATCACCAAATCATCCTCAAAAGCCTTCACCTTAAACTGGTTATTTTGTTTATCTTTATTCTATAGAGATACATTTTCCTGTCTGATGTCTCTGAATAAAGTCTCCAATGCCAAAATATAAAGCAAAGGTGAAAATGGACTTCCTTGCCCAGTTGTGCTATTGCTATTCACCCAAAGCTGGCTCTTTTGAACTGATTACATTGTCTTCATAGCCATATAAGATTTTCACTAAGGTTAATTATCTCAAATACTTCAAATATGCAATTCCAAGGGATATTATCAAAAGCTTTCTCTACACCAAACCAAATTTGTAACTGCAGTTGTGGACACCTCTCTTTCATGCCTGGGCATTGATCTTATCTTTTTGTTTCCAGACTCTTCCCATAATTATATTATCCATTCTCAGCACTCTACTCTTGTTTCTTGCTCTTATCTCTGTATCCCATCCCTTTCTCACACACATTTCCTGCAGTTTATTTCTCATGTGTATGCTATGCACCATGAGGCAGCATGCCATACACGGTCTTCTTACTCTTACATTATTTCCTATCATGCCAGTCAGCTTGCCACTTGCAGCTGACCACAAAGGGATAACAATTCCATTTAGAATTGCAAGGAATGCAACACAAAAGAGATAACATAGCCAATGAAAATACATTCTCATGTTATTATCTGGAGATGCCCCTTAAGAAACATCAGTGTTCATTTGAGGAAAGTGCCTTACTTTCTTCTTCTTCTTCTTCTTATTATTATTGGGAGAAAAGTATAATCAATTTAAGCAGTGTTGAAGCATGGGTTCCAAACTTTCAGTAGGGAATGTCAGCATATGTCTTCAGAATACACCGCAGGGTGCCATTTCTTCAATCTGCCTAATAGTAGAGCCCTGCCTGTTTCCCATTGTGCTTCCTGTGTTTTGGTTAGAAAAGAGAGATGGTAAATTAACAGTATGTGTTACCAATGAACATGAAAATTAATATCCCAATCAAATTCTTAATTACTTCAGATGTCATTGTGGTGCGCAGCCAGAGCAAGTCCCTCGTCCCCCCTGCCAGTAGCAATAGCAACCTTAGCAGCAGTTTCTAGCTGATGTTGCTCAGGCTTTTACCCCATAGCCTTGAAAGCGCCAATGAGCCCCTTTTCTCCCCTAACTTTTACCTTGAGAAATGTATCACAAGTACTTTAGTAAGTGAATAGTTATATCATCAGCAAACACACACACCCCCCAAAATTAATCAAAAACAGTATTTTGTTTTTGACAAGCATAGCGAGCATGCACCCATGGTAAATATGTTGATGCCATTATGTTATAAGTTATGAAGTATATGTATAGCCAGTTACTTGGTGAAATATAGTGAGGATACGAGGAGACCTTCTGAGGCATTCATCATATGCAGTACGAAAATATGGAACTGTTGTAGATTGAAAAAGGATGACAAGAACCTTAATATCTGTCTTCTGTGTGAATGGCTTTCTATGTTGCTTTCACCTGTTGGACACTGGATAGAGGAAAGGTTTGAAACAGAGACTTCCAGCTCAAGTTGGTGGTGCCAGCGTCACTGTAATGATCTTCTGTACAAGAATGGTCAGCCATCCCACCCCACTCCCCAAAGCCTAAATAAAATGCCATTTTCCAGGGTGAGAAGATTGTGATAATCTTGCTTGCTTTGTAAGTGATGAGACCACACTGTCTACTCACATAGAAGATTATGATAACAGAGGAAGGGTTTGGCCAAGTTCAACCAAGATAAGCTCAACACAAACTCCCAGCAGTCTTAACCCACATAGTCCAATAGTGAACACTTGATGCTGAAGTCATGGGCTGTGCAAGATCTTAGAGGCATGGTGTGAAAACAAAAGGGGAAGCTCCCTCATGACTGCACTGGGCAGGGTGTTATCAATATGCTGATCCCAAATATATTTCTACATACCTTCAAAAAGAGCTTCAGCTTATGATAGCCTGTCTCCTCTGAATGAATGCCTAGAGCAGGTAATGGGCTGGATGAGGGAAAACAAATTGAAACTGAATCCAGACAAAACAGATGTGCTTACCATCAAGGGGATGGAGGTGTGTCAACCAGTTCTGGATGGGGTTACACCCCCCCCCCCCCTAAAAGACTGTGCTTGTAGCTTGGGATTACTCCTGGAAATGTCTCTCCAAGTGTCAGCCCAGGTACAGTAGATGTGACAGTCAAGACTGCTCACTATCAGATTCAGCTGATCCGGCAGCTGTGCCCCTTCCTAGACTTGGAGGATCTGAAGATGGTAGTGCATGCACTGGTAACATCAAGGTTGGACTTCTGCAATGTACTTTACATTGGGCTTCCCTTGTACCAAGTTCGGAAACTCCAGCTGGTTCAAAATACAGCTGCCAGATTGGTTACAGGAGCATATTACACCTATACTAAAGTCACTCCACTGGCTGCTAATTAGTTTCCAGACAAAGTACAAGGTGTTGGTTTTGACCTTTAAAGTCCTACATGGTTTGTGTCCAGGTTACCTAAAGGATTGCCTTCTCCCATACAATCCGCCATGAATACTTAGGTCTTGTGGGGGATGTCTGCTCCAACCAGCCAGAACCCAACCAGCAGTCACCACCCAGAGGACTTTTCATGAGCCACCCCAAGGCTGTGAAACTTTGACAGCAGCTGTCAGAATTTTAAAACCATGTAATAATAATTTTATTTGTACCTTGTCCTATCTCCCAATGAGACTCATGGCAGTAAATACCTATCTCTTCCAGTAGGCCCATCCAGACCATTTTTAAACATTAATTTTAAGTTTCCTTTGTTTGATCTCTGTTCTGTGTGTTTTGGTATATATTTTGTAGAGACACGTTTTGATGTGTAACTTTTATGGAGGTATGTTTTATGTGTGTATTTGTAGTGTTTTTGCTGTGTATTTTAATTGTTTTGTAACCTGCCTCGAGCCATGAGCCAAGTTTCACCTGACATTAAGTCCAGTTGTGTCTGACTCTGGGGGTTGGTGCTCATCATCATTTCTAAGCCAAAGAGCTGGCATTGTCCATAGATGCCTCCAAAGTCATATGGCCAGCATGAGCACCATTATCTTCCTGCCTGAGTGGTACCTATTGATCTACTCATATTTGCATATTTTTGAACTGCTAGGTTGACAGAACTGGGATCTAATAGCTCTCCAGATTAGAACCACCAACCTTTCGGTCACCAAGTTCAGAAGCTCAGCAGTTTAACCCGCTGCACCACTGGGGGTGGGTAAAAATAAAATGTATTTTTATTATTTGATACACATCAAAATTAGTGCACAGCAAACAAGATCACTATGCTGTCTTTTGTATTGGATCACATGTCACACACTTCCCAAGTGTCTAGGACTATGTGATGTATTGCCGAATATGAGTAGGGTGGCCTTTTGCAGTTGACAGATGATGATTTTGCCATCACGAGTTGTCTGGAGAGGCCCAACTCTCGCTCCCACCACCTTCGCAGGCACGTTTAGTGGGGACAAGGGAGAGGGCCTTCTCTGCAGTGGCCCCTCAATTCTGGAACACCCCCACCCACCAAGGATATTAGACAAGCCCCCACTTTGGCAGGTTTTAGGAGGAACCTGAAGACGTGGCTGTTCCAATGTGCCTTCCCTGAATAAAGTAAATAACGCCCTGCTGTGTTCAATCTCTGCAAATGTCCTCATAAGCACTTTAATTACAGGTTGGGTGTCTGCCCCACATTGTCCTTGAAACCTTCCTGTTATATACAATCTAATACTGTCTGCATCCCGTGTTTATTTTAATATTTTAATATTCACATTTGGCTACCCGAAATGGTTTTAAATTGTATGCTATCACTTATGTTTGAGTTTTATTGATGGTATTGTTTTATAATTGCTGTTATGTTGTTATGTTTTATTGGGGAGATGGTTACAGGTATAAATGAAGTTAATAATAAATAATTAATAAATGTTCAAGTGCTGGCCAAGGTCTTCAGGCACTGCACCCAATGTGCTAATCACCACTGGGACCACCTTTACTGGCTTGTGCCAGAGTCTTTGCAGTTCGATCTTTAAATCCTCATATGTTGTAAGTTTTTCCAGTTGCATCTCATCAATTCTGCTGTCACCCAGGATTGCAGCATCAAATATCCCATCTTGAAGTCAGGAGTATTGTGTTCCAAAACTCTGTCAGTCTGAATTCGGAAGTCCCAGAGTCCTTTGAAGTGTTCATTTTCTGTAACTTTTTCAGGTTTGTGATCCCACCAGTTATTTGTCAGAGGCAGATGGTATTTGTGGCACAAGTTCCAATGGATCATCTGACAACAGTATAATGTCTCTACTTGTAATCTGTCTGTGTGATCTTCTTGCAGCAGCTGAGTAGTGTGGATCCATCGTTTCCTCTGCTTCCTTGCAGTGTCTACACTTGGAATCTGTCCTGGACTTTTCATTTCTGGCTTGGATGGCATTGGTTCTAATGGCTTGTTCTTGGGCTGCCAGAATCAGGCCCTCTGTCTCCTTTCTCAAAGTACCATTTGGAAGACACATCCACGTTTATTATTATTAAAACATTATTATTATTATTACTGTTTTGACAACTTCAGCGTCAAGCCATTCTTGCCTGAAGAAGAGAAGGGAAGATAAATGAACCTCAATTGCCTAGTTCCCAACAGCCCTCACAACCTCTGAGGATGCCTGCCATAGATGTGGGCGAAACCTCAGGAGAGAATGCTTCTAGAACATGGCCATACAGCCCGGAAAAGTCACAGCAGCCCAGTGATTCCGGCAACACATACAACGGCAGCTGTCCAGGGCGCGCACTTCCTTGGCCCCGCCCCTTGACGACCCACGTGGCCCCGCCCCCTTTTCGAGTGTCAACAAGAGCGCGCGCCTGGCTCCAGGAGGGCGGAAGCCAGGCAAGACGGCGGAACCTAGGGCCGGGAGGAGGAGGAGGAGGAGGAGGCACCTTTGCGCTTCCTCCCTTTGGCGGAAGAAGGCTCGCCGACTGGTGCGGCTTTGCGGGGCCGGCTCTTTGCCCTTCTTCCCAAAGAGCCCAAACGATTAAATAAAAAGGCAGGGGTGGTTTGTCTTGCTAACCCTAACCCTCCAAGCAGAGCCGGATGCCCACGAGAGCAGAGAGGCATTGACAGAGGGAGACAGAGAGAGAAAGAGAAAGGAAGGGAGAAAGAGAGGCGGACGGTCCGGTGGGCGCAGGTAACAGTGGGGAGACTCTGCCTTTGGAGGGAATTTAAAGGCATACACACACATATACATACATGTATGTATACAGATCCAGATATGTGTGTGTGTATATACATATGTGTGTGTGTTGGTGTGGTTGTATGTGTGTATGTGTGTAATATCACATATTATATATTTATTATATATTATATATAGCTATTATATATACAGATGTATGTATGTGTGTGTAAATTTATATGTGTGTATGTATATGCACAAATACATATATAACAGTGTATGTGTATATAATATATAATATAATTTATATATATATATATATATATATTATAGCTCGCTCTCTCTCTCTCTCTCTCTCTCTCTCTCTCTCTATATATATATATATATATATATATATTCCACAAACAAATCTCTCTTCCTAAGTGGATGACGTTTACACCACTTTGGGGGGGGGGAAGTATAATTTAATTGTGTTTGCTGTTTCGACTTGGAAGAACGATACTTCTTCTCGAATGGCCTGTGGAAAGAGGGAGGGAAGGAGCCGGAGAGAGGGGGGAAGGAAAGGACAGCCGCCTTTGGTAGGAAAGGAGAAGCCCCCGTCGAAAAAGAATGGAAAACCGAAATCTATAATGCTTTCACTGAAAACACACCCACACGACACTCTGGAAATAAATAATAAATATATATATATTGGACAAGAAAGAGTGATTGCTTTATTTACCTAATCACAATCCCCCCCCCCTATAATCTCTCTCTCGCTCTCTCTCTCTCTCTCTCTCTCTCTCTCTCTCTATATATATATATGGCGTTTAAATGTATCTATACATTTATTCTCTCCTCTTTGGTCCCATTCCCCAACCGAATGGAGTGTTACTCGCTTCGAAATTGACCCAAACTGTTTACCTTTGACTTTATTGATCTGGAAGGCAGGTTAAAGTGCTTTCCTTCCTTCCTTCTCTCTCCCCCTCCCTCTCTCTCCCTCTCCCTCTTTCTCTCTCTTCCCCCTCTCTCTTTCCTTCTCTCTCTTTCTCCCCCCCTCTGCTCTTCCCTCTCCCCACTTCTCCTCAGCCGGGCTTTTCCAATTCCGAAGGATTCCAAAGGAAGAAGTCCCCCCAAGCAAGCCTGCCTCCTTCGGCTCCCCCGCCAGCCCATATGTCAAGCGCGGCGCTTTAAATAATTATATTTGCATGCCGAGGAGTGATTCATAAATATGTCAGGGCCCCCGTTGAAATATAGGCCGGCATTTCAAACTTTCTATTTAAAAAACATGAATTATGGCCGCGGAAAATGTGTTCCCCATTTAAGGGCGATACGAAGTATTTGGTGTCTCGTCCGGAGGCCCATCCATCACGCAGACAATAAAGAGAGGTTTTTTTGCCTGACGCGGGGAATTTATGGTTGCCCTTCTCTGCCCTAATAATTCAAGCATTGTGTCAGGCCCTGACAGGCCGCGCAGAAAAACAGCAACCCCGGTTATCCATCAAAAAAAAAGAAGCCCTTTTTTTACCCAAACTCTGATCATCCAGACACCCTTTTAATGTATATATTACATCATTATAGATCATGCCGCACTTTGCTGCTTCCCCCTCCCTCCTTTGCCTTGCTGCGACTCAAGGCAATGATCCATCATCCCCGGGACAGTCCTGATGAGCTCGGGGGGGGGGCGAGAGGAGGAAATGATTTCCCACGTCACTAAAGGAGAGTCCCCAGTGACAAATGGGCCCCGGGGGGCATTCATTTTGGGGGTCGCGGGATTTGGGGGTTAGGGATATGAAGGGGGCCGCAAAGGCATCCAAGGAGCTGGGCTTTCCATTCTACCTTGTTTTAGGGAGATCAGGTCACGTCCCTAACCTTGACCCTAGCCATACAGATCACACAATATACTTCCTTTCTAACTTTGCTCGTGAAGAAAATAAATCTGTGTTTCTTTTATTTCTTTCTCCAGCCATAAAGGAGAGCAGGAGGGGAATCTGGCCAGTCCCGCAGTCCTCAAACAGGTCCGAGAGGTAAACTCGGGAGGGATTTCTCCTGCTCACATTGGCGCCACTAAATACTATAAATAACCCTTCTACCCAGGACCAAATATTATAACAGGGAAGTCCTTCAGGTGAGAAAGAAGGCGATGAAGCTCTTCCTTTGGCCCAAACTTGGACCGAAATTGGAAAAAGAGTCTTCCCTTCCAGCCGTTCAACTGTCTTGGAGGAAAAGGGGCAGCTGGGAGCTGCTGGTTTGTATCTGGTAGAAAGCCTGCCTTTCGGTACAAACGACTGGATATTTTTCAGGCTCGAGTTTAAAGCGCCACGAGTCGGATTGCCACCTGGATGGGCAAGGCGCATCTTCATCAGCTCTCAGTGGGGTGAGCTCCCCTCTGTCAGCTCCAGCTTCCCATGCGGGGGCAAGAGAGAAGTCTCCCACAGGATGGTAACACATCCGGGCGTCCTTACAGACGGACAATTCTCTCACACCAGAAAGTAATTGCAGTTTCTCAAGTCGCTCCTGACAGGGAAAAAAAATCAGCTCTCAGTTCCTCCTGCTAGTTCCTGATTGCCTCCCTTCCCTTCCTCTATTCCCTTCCTTCCTTCCTCCCTTCCTCCCTTCTTTCCTCTTTCATTTCCCTTCCATTCCTTTCTCTTTCCTTTCCTTGTCCCTCCCTTCACTCTCTTACTTTCCCTTCCTTTTCCATCTCATTCCTTCCTTTTCTCTCTCCTTTCTCTTCCTTTGCTTTCTTTCTTTCCTCTCCCTTTCCTTCGTATCTCAACTTTTCTTTCTCTCTTTTTTCTTCCCATTCCTTTCCTTTCTCTCTCTTGCCTTTCCTTTTCCTTTAATTCTCTATATCCTTTCACTCACGTTCTTTTCTCTCTCTCTCTCTCTCTCTCTCTCTCTTCTTTCCCTTCTTTTTCTTTCTCTCTTTCCTCTCCACTCTCCTTCCTTCCCTTTCTTTTTCCCTTCTGCCGGACTTAAAAAAAAAAAAGCACACACAGCGCCTTAGAGAGAAGGTCTCCTCCAACGTTGGGGTATAGTAAACCCCAGCTCAGCCCACCAAAGGAAAGCGACTGGTGATGAGAGCTGAAGGGCCGTTTTCATTTTCTTCGCTGCCTTTGTAGGTCCTTCCTTCCTTCCTTCCTTCCTTCCTTCCTTCCTTCCTTCCTTCCTTCCTTCCTTCCTTCCTTCCTTCCTTCCTTCCCTCCCCCAGGCGGAGGCAGAGACCCCTGGCTTCCCCGCAACCCTTCTCCCTGCCAAAAGAAGAAGGACGGTGGTCTCTCCCCCCCCTCCTCCTGTCTTCTCTTTCTTTCCCTCCATTTATTTGACACGCCTTTCGAAGCCGTCTACTTTGCGTGTTGTTCCCTCCAAGATCTGGATGATCCGCCGCCGTCCACCCAATTTCGCGCTGAACCCGAGGCGCCTGGAAGCCCGAAAAGCCCCGAGGAAAAGAGGGGACTGGGAAGGAGCCGGAGTCAGGGGTGTCTACTGTCTAGGCCTGTCCTTGTTGGCTGTTTGTGTGTGTGTTGGGAGGCTCTGGAGCCCCTTCCGCCCACCCCTCTGCCGCTCGCCGACACTGCCAGGAGTTGTGCCAACTGCAAAACCTCCGGGGAAAGTCCTCGGGAGTCGCAAACCCGCCCGGCGCCCGGAGGGGAAGCGCGGCGTGTCTCCGGCCGGGGGTGGGGTGCCTGCGTGGGCGCCTGAAGGAGCCCTCCCTCCCTTGGGCCCCGAGGGCGGAGAAAAGGCCGGCATGCGGCGATCCCGGCCAGGTTTTGCCGCTCACCCGTCTGACCTGTCAAGCGGATTATTTTCGAAGGAGATTAATAGGGGAGGCGGGCCGCAATAATAATCGTTTTGTTTGATGTGACAACTTTGATAGGCGTTGATTTACTTACAAACTGATAGGGTTTTAATTGAGCGCCTCCATCCAGCTTGAGATGAAAGGCGCGCCGCATTGAAAAGCTGCCCGATTGCCCTCCAGCCTCAATACTGATTAGCCATCTCGACAGTGAATAGTTCAAGGCATGGGCAAACTTTTCCACCGCCGCCTTTCTCTCATTCTCCCTCCTCCTCCTCCTCCACTCCTTTCTCCTCGGCTTCTCCTCCTCCTCCTCCTCCTTCAGAGAAAATAAATCGTTTCCATTGTGTGCAAATAAAATCGGCTTGACATCTTGGCCAAGAGCTGGTAGGTAAACGAAAGTGTGGGCTGGCCCTGGCTAATTATTTTTTCCCCTTCTCTTTTTCTGTCCTCTCCCCAAAACAAGGAATTGCCCCCCACTTCGGCCAAATAGATTGCCCAAAAAGAGAGGAGTGGGGCAAGGGAGAGGAAGTCCAAAGAAGCTCTTGCAGCGTTTGCTCTACTCCTTTGAAGGGCGGAGGAGCCCCCCCCCCCAAACAGCCAGCAAAGGACAGGAAGAAGAAGGGAAGAAGAGCCAGCTTTCAGGAAACATTGCTCTGAGGCTGACCTTTGAGGCACCCCTGTGTTTATCCTTCCACCTCTTTCCAAAAGCTCGCTTCTGCGGGTTTATTGGGGGTAGAAAGGATACCTTAAAGGCTCCCCTTGAAGTTGCAAATGGTCTTGCCTGCTTTCGCTCCTGGGCGAGCCGAAAACCGTCCTTTTTTTCCTCCATCCACTGCCTACTGATTCCCTGCCCCTATTATTTATTATTATTTATATTATTATTATCATTATTATTCACGTTGTATTGTCCGAAGGCCACAGATGCAGGCGAAACGTCAGGAGAAAATGCTGCAAGAGTCCGGCCATACACCCCAGAAGCCACACAGCACTCTATTGACATCCCAGTAGGGATTCAAGGTGGCTAACGACCACACAATGGAAAGACAATTTAATACAACACAAATACAATTTTAATGATAATTATTATTATTTATAACCCACCCTCTCTCTCATTTTCATTTTCATTTTCGTGGGTGGATCTAAAGTTGTCAAATACAGTTCGAATGGGATTCAAAACTCCCCTGTACTTCGACAGTACATGACCGGAATCACTGGGCTGTTGTGTGTTTTCTGGGCTGTGTGGCCATGTTCCAGAAGCATTCTCTCCTGACGTTTCGCCTGCTTCTGTCGCAGGCATCCTCAGATCTCACAACCTCTGAAAATGCCTGCCATAGATGCAGGCGAAACGTCAGGAAAGAATGCTTCTGGAACATGGCCATATAGCCCGGAAAAGTCACAGCAACTCACCAACCCCTGCAAAATCCCATCCTCACCCTCCCCTCAATGTCATAGGATATGTCTTTGAGAAAGGCAAGCAAGGAATGGGGCCCTCCTGGTCTCCCTTGGGGGCAGTCACCAAAAAGGCCCACCAAGTGGGGCAGAGAGAAGGCCTGCCTCAGATGATCCTAGATCTTTGACAGCTTTTCTCTGCCTTTCTCTCTCTGAGGCTGGTTTTACACGTGCCCCGTGGATCACCCGGTTTGGAAGGACCCCAAGGCCTAGTTTCAACTCCCTTCCAGGCTTTGAAAGAAGGGAGGGGGGGGGGGGGGGGGTGCAAACGCCTTTCCCACATGTAACTCTCCCTCCAGACCATTAATCTTGCCGTCCTTTCACCCCAGGAGGCAGGACAAATACAGCGAGTAAACAGAGAGAAGTCTCCCCGGTTTTTGTAAGGAAAACAGCTGTTCGAAGCACTTTCATGCAAATGAACGCCGATGAAGAATGGGTCGGAGGGGGGCTGGCGCTCTGCTTTGGCTTCTCCTCCCTCCCTCCTTCACTTTTACGGCTCTCTATCGATCACCGGGGCTTGACAACAAAAGAAAGGACGGAACCGGGAGGGGGGCATCCGTTGGAGTGGCTTTGACACGGTTCTCGAAGGGGTGTAAAGCCCCCGGGAGTGTTTTGGCCGGGAGAAGGAGGCTCTCCACGCTAGACCCCACCCGCGATTCCAGCCCCTCGAAGTAGACAAGGATGATAAAGACGCCGGAAGGAGCAGGAGGTCATTCGGCCACATTTGCCTTCCCAGCGTCCGAAAAAAAGGAAGAGGTTTTCCTTTTGTACCCAGAGCTTCGACCTACACGTTTCCCCCTAATATTTCCAATCAGGATCTCTTGAAGCTTCCAAAGTGAATCACGTGTATGGAAGTATCCCCTTTTCGCCCTTACTCACAAGTAAAGGATCCCAATCCTGAGTTGACCTCGCCCCAGCATTTCCTGGAAGCATTTCCTCCTTCCTTTTGTTCCGACAACATAATACACTTACTGGAACGATTCAGGTCTTCCTTCGAAATCAGTGAATGTTACTCTGAATGTGGAAAACATAATTGACCCTTTCATAGGCCAACCCAAGTCTGTGGAATGACTTGGGACCCTTCCACACAGCCCTATATCCCAGAATATCAAGGCAAAAAAATCCCACACTATCTGAGTGTGGACTCAGATAACCCAGTTCAAAGCAGATATTGTGGGATTTTCTGCCTTGATATTCTGGGATAGAGGGCTGTGTGGAAGGGCCCTTATTTCCTCAGGCCTACCCAGGGCCCTTCCACACAGCCATGGAACCCAGAATATCAAGCCACATAATCCACAGTACCTGCCTTGAACTGAGTTATCCAAGTCCACGCTGCCATATAATCCGGTTCAATGTGGATTTTATACAGCTGTGTGGAATTATGAATTTTAGAATCACATTCTATGTTTATTGTGTTATGTATTGTAATATAAGTATGTTTGAATGTGTGCTTTAATGGATGTGTTTCCACTATGGAGCTAAAAAGAGGGGTGGGTAATAGATAAAATTTATAATTGTTATTTATTAGTATTAGAATTCTTAATACTATATTAATATTATTTTAATTATTAGTATTATTTATTTATTAGTATTATTTATTAATATTAATTGTTATTTATTAGTATTAGAATTCTTAAAACTATATTAATATTTTAATAGTATTGAAAATATTGATAATAAACTATAATAAATTTATTAATAATATTAATGCTATTAATATTAATAGTGTGAATAGCAACGCATAATACTAATACATTTTATTATTGGGTTTCCCCCCAAAATATAGTCCTTTGTTCTTATTATTAATATTATTTGTATTAATATTATTAATAATAGTATTAATAATAATAATAAAAGGGCTATATCCTAGGTTCTTGGGAAGAGCCCAATATTCAGAGACGAATCCTAGACACTTGAAGCTAATGTGCATGTGTGCCGTGATGTTATGTACATGTAAATGTCATGTGATGTTATGTACATGTAAACAACAATACTGTGGGTTGCTGTGAGTTTTCCGGGCTGTATGGCCATGTTGCAGAGGCATTCTCTCCTGACGTTTCGCCCACATTTTCTGAAACACAGTCATACAGCCCGGAAAACTCACAATAACCCAGTGATTCCGGCCATGAAAGCCTTCGACAACATAATACTGTTGCTCACAATCAGCCAAATGGTACTGACTAGAGTTTTGGCCCACTGCGGGTTACAATCCACTCTCCTACTTCTTTTTGTCGCCCTTCTTGGTGGCGGGTTTTAAAAAGAGGGTCAAGGGGAGCAGAGTGGGGATTTGGGGATCAGAAAAAGAGGCCTTCCAACAGGCCCTGCGCCCCAAAAGGGCTGTGGCTAGGCTCGACCCTTCGACGAGAAGAAGGATTCCCATTCAGAAAGTGTCCCGGCCTCGTCCTCCCACGTCAGGCGTGTTTTCCTTTTCCCAAATTGAGGGAAAAATATCCGATTGGGGGCCCTGCTAAGGGGAGACAACAGAAGAGACTTCAAGTCTGTCTTCCAAGGGCGCTTTATAGTAAAGGGAGAGGCTGTCGAAAAGAAAACAAGCGTGGGCCGCGGTGAAGAACACAGGCACACATTGAACCCAGCGAGGGGGGAATCCACAGGCTTAGGAAAAAGTCAGGAAAGCGTTCCGATGCCGCTTTAAAGCTCGGTTTTGCTTTCAATTTCCCTTCGGGAAGACCTTTCCCGCGGGAGAGTGGGCTTTACTGATAGCTAAGGAGTGGAGATATTCCTACAGAGGAGGAGGAGGAAGAAGAGGAGGATCAATAGGGCGGCTCCGCTTCTCCCTCGAGGCCCCGGCCTCAGCCTTTCGCAAGAAGGCTCCTCCAGTCCAGACGTCAATCTTCATCCCTTTTCAAACCTTCCGCCGCGGCAGCCGATTGAGAGACGGATTGGCGATAAAATTTCAATAATGCTCCTTGCTCCCCCCCCCCCTTTATCTCTCTTCCAGACCCCCTCCCTTTCCATAAATCTGGCATCAACTCTTTCAGTCCTCCCAGCCCTTCCTTTGATTGACGTTGACTCAGGAGCCAGCCTTAGGCTTTCCTCTTGAAGCCTGTCCGAGCGCATTTGACTCCAGTCCCGCGGAGTTTGACTTCTAAAGAAAGAGATTGGGAGGGGGGGGAGGGGAGGAAGGGGGCATGAGATGATACTCTGGCCTGGTCGATGTTTTTTCAGGAAAACATGTTTTGGGGTGTGAAACGTCGGTGGGTTGAGCAGAATGGGGTTCTCCCTGAACAGGGGACAGGCTTGGACGCTTTAATGGCGCAAAGGTCAGGACAAGATAGGGAACGTTCCTCTTCCTCTTCCCCTTCCTCTTCTTCTTGGGCACCCAAATCGCCTTCCCTGAGAGAGCGATTCCCCTTTTAAACGGAAGGGATCTCTTTTTTTTCCAAAGGGGAAGCCGTCCGTCCGTCTTGGCCCTGCCTTTCCTTTCCTGCCTGTCTCTGCCTCGGCTTCCTTTCCTTCCTCTCTCTCCCTCCCTCCGCTCTTTCTTCCTTCAAGTCGCACTAGGCTTGTAATCAGCAACAAAACCTGACATAAATCAAGGGAGGATTGACAGGGGCTGACAAATAACTGATTGATTGCGGTTGGGGAGCATTGACAACTGATGAAGGAGGAGAAGAAGGGCTCCCGATCGCGCGCGCACCCCCTCCCTTTCTCCCTCCCCCCCTTGGAAAGGAGAGAGGGCGGGGCTTCTACGGCACGTGATCCGTACTTCCACCAATCCCCGCGCGGCGCCTGTCAGTGTTGCCACCGCCGCCCGGGTGGGAGGGGCTCCGGCTCCGGGGAGGCATTTCAGTTCTTTCCTTGGAGTCGCGCTGGAGGGAGGAAGAGAAGCCGAGGAAATCTGGAAAAGAATAAGAATATAACAACACAAAGTTGAAGAGGATGGGGATGATTGCCTTTATTGGCGTCCCGAAGTAGGATAGGAGCAAAAAAAAGGGGGCCCAAGAAAGGGGTCTTTCGGTGGGGGTCCCCAACTTTGCCTTTGTACTGTCATCCAAAGCGTTTCAACACACACAACCCCCCCTCTCTCTCACGAATCAATATATTTATACACTCTGCATCTATCTATCTATAGCGCCGATCGAGAGGCAAAACGGACGCCAAGCCCATCCTTCCTGCCCTTAAAGAGACAAGAGTTGGAGGAGGGGAAGCCGAAGGAAAGAAAGAGAAGGAAGGAAAGAAAGAAGGGGCATGAAAAGACACGCAGACAGGGCGGGAGAGAGAGAGAGAGAGAGAGAGAGAGAGAGAGAGAGAGAGAGAGAGAGAGAGAGAGAGAGGCGGCCCCTGAAAGGGAGGGAAGAAGGGAAGGGAGGGCGGTGGAAAAGCCCCTGAAGAAGGGGGCGGTGACGTCACATCCCCTTGACCCTCCAATCACCTCGGGGTCCCATTTGATTGGAAGGCGGCAAAGGCTTTAATCTCCCGACTAATTCAGCTGCCTTTTGAAGTGAGCTGCCTTCGCCAGAGCCGAGGCGGGCTGGGCAGCGGCGGCTCGCAATCCTCGCAGCGGAGGAGGAGGAGGAGAGATTGAGGAAGGCCCAGCCTGGCTGCGGAGAGAGAGAGAGCGAGCCGAGTGGGACCCCTTGCTGCCTCCTTCCTTCGCCCCGTTTCCTGCCTTTGGAGGAGTCGGTCCTATACTATTTTCCCCCCTCCCCACCGCGAGAGAAAAGAGGGGATCGGAGCCCCCCTCTCCCTGCGTCGCCTCCCGCCCCGCCAGCTTTCAATGCCAGGCTTTGGGTCATGATTACATCCCCCTCGCTTTCTGCCGTAAGAAGTAGTCAGCACGGAGGAGGAGGAGGAGCAGCAGAGGCGGCGGGAGGAGGAGGAGGCGGAGGAGGCGCCAGAGATCTCGGGAACAGCAGCAGCAGCAGCAGCGTCGGCTGCGATCTTGCGTGGCCAGGCGGGCACTCGGGGGATCCGACCTACGGAGGAGGAGGAGGGAGCAGCCTTGGCAGTAGTAGTAGTAGCAGCAGCAGCAGGAGAAGCAGCGCCTCGGCGGCCCAGCCTTTCTTCCACGCCGTGCCCCCCTCGGACCCTTTGCGCCAGGCGAACCGCCTCCCCATCAAAGTCTTGAAAATGCTCACGGCGCGGACGGGGCACATTTTGCACCCCGAGTACCTCCAGCCCTTGCCTTCCACGCCCGTCAGCCCCATTGAGGTAAGGGAGCGAGGCTGGGCGGGTTCGTGGGTTGGTTGGTTGGGGGTCTGTGTCGCGCGTGTCGTGATCTCTGGGAGCCCTTGTGGGCAGGCGAGAGTGCAGGGAAATGCGGCCTCCAACCCCTCTTTCGGTCCCTGGGAGTCAGCGGAAGTGATTGCGACGCGACTTTCTCGCAGTTCTCCCACCCGAGCCCAAGCTTCCCTCCTTTGGAATTCGCAGTGGAATCCATAGGTTCGCCCTCTTTCCCCTTCCACCCCCCCCCCAACTCCACGCCCCACCCTTGTGTCGGCGACGGTTTTATAATCAAACGCCCTGAAGTCTTTCCCAATAGGTGGGGGGGAAGGAAGGCATTTTTCTCCGACTTGTTCTCAAGGTGAACCGCCCGGGACCCGAGTTGTAGAGACGGAGGGAGGGGGGGGGGGTCCGGGGGGGGGGTTAAGCCCCAGGGCTCGGTTTGGGAGGCGAGGAAGACGGCCGAAGGAGCCAGCAAAGCCACCTTGAGTCCCTACAGGGAGAATGGCAAGATATTGATAAATATATTAATATTTATTATTATTAATAATATATAATAATATTAATATTAACTTTAATATATTTATTCCATTCTAAAACTCACTTTCCCCTTTATAAACACCTCAAAAAACAGGGTGCGTCTTCGTCTGGATTGGAGGGGAGCAAAAAGAGGCATGGTTACTTGTTCTAGAGTCAAAAGCCCCGAGGCTGCCCTATAATCCCAGGATCTGGCCCAAGATTATTTGCTTTGAACGACATTATATGAGTCTCCACTCCACAGGGGATAAGCAGATAATCTGGGATCAAATCCCGGGATATAAAGCAGTGTGGAAGGGACCTTAAAATCTTCGGGGTGCCTCCTGTCTTTTTGCTGCTGGTACTGAAATTAGGGTGCGTCTTCCAATCGAAGAAAGACGGTTAATAAAGTTGATAGAAAGGTCCCTTCCACATTTAACTGGATTGTGTGGCAGTGTGGGCTCAGATAATCCAGTTTTAAAGAGAGATTGTGGATGATCCTCCTTGATATTCTGGGCTATGTAGCAGTGTGGGAGGGCTGTAAGAAGTAATATCAGATTCGAAGGCAGAGAGCTTTCCTAAGTGGACAATATAATGGGGTAAAAAAAAAGTGGGCACAGGCCATATAATCCAGATTTTCAAAGACAATAATCCCACAGTATCTGCTTTGAACTGGGTTATCGTAGGGCCCTTCCACGCAGCCATATAACCCAGAATAACAAGGCAGAAAGTCCCACAATATCTGCTTTGAACTGGGTTATCTAAGGGCCCAGCTAAATAAAATTCCACATCATCTGCTTTGAACTGGAATATATGACAGTGGGGACTCAGATAACCCAGTTCAAAACAGATATTGTGTGATTTCCTACCTTGATATTCTGGGATAGGCTATAGGGCTGTGTGGAAGAGCCCTGAGTCCACACCGCCATATAACCCAGTTCAAAGCAGATAATGTGGGAATGCATACTTTTGTGTGGAAGGGGATTCATATCTAGTTCAATGTAGATTTTCTGCCTTGATCTTCTGGGGCGCCCTTTCACAGCCCTATATCCCAGAATAGCAAGGCAGAAAATCCCACATTGTCTGAGCGTGGACTCAGATAACCCAGTTCAAAGCAGATATTGTGGGATTTTCTGCCTCGATACTCTGGGATATAGGGCTGTGTGGAAGGGCCCCGAGCCTGCACTGCCATATAATCTGTTTCAAAGCAGCCCATCTGATGCTTCTATGGCAGTGTAGAAGGGGAGGCAGAAACAGAAAGTTGGCTGGGGTGGCAGTCCGGGTCTGGCTGGGTCTTGTTTTCTGACTCTGGGCCCTTGTCTCTCCTCCTCCTCTTCCTCCTCCTCCCCGGGACTCCCTTTGCAGCTGGACGCGAAGAAGAGCCCCTTGGCGCTCCTGGCGCAGACCTGCTCCCAGATCGGGAAGCCGGACCCCTCGCCTTCCTCCAAACTCTCCTCGGTCACTTCCAGCGGCGGCGACAAAGAGTCCAGCAAGTCGGGCCCTCTGAAGCTCAGCGACATCGGGGCGGAGGACAAGTCCAGCTTCAAGCCTTACGCCAAGCCCGGCGCGGACAAGAAAGAGTCCTCTTCGGGGTCGGGAGGCTCGGGCGGAGGAGGCGGAGGAGGAGGCGGCGGCGGCGGAGGCGAGAAGCCGGGCTTCCGGGTGCCGAGCGCCACCTGCCAGCCGTTCACGCCAAGGACAGGCAGCCCGACTTCCAGCGCCTCGGCCTGCTCCCCTGGACTCCTTTCCGGCGACGGGGCTAAGGCCGAGTCGGGGGAGAAGAAGGACAGCAACGCCGAGAAGGGAGGCACGGAATCGGCGCGGATTACATCAGAACTGAGCCAAGGCCACGACACAAGCGCGAAAGCCCTCCTCGGGGGCGCCTCCTCCTCGTCGTCTTCCTCTTCCTCCTCCGTTTCCTCGGTCTCCTCCGCCTCGTCTCCTCCGTGCGGAGGCGGCGTCGTCGTGAGCTCCTCCTCGGTCCTCAGCTCGGGCCTCGTGGCTCCGGTGTCGCCCTACAAACCGGGACAAGCCGTTTTCCCGCTCCCCCCGCCGGCTGGGATGAGTTACCCGGGCTACGCGAGCTACGCGCCTCAGTTCCTCCCGCCCGGCGTGGCTTTGGACCCCACCAAGCCCGGCGGTTTGGTGGGGACCTTGAGCTGCGGCGGGAACGGCAAGACTTCCGGCTCGAGCCCTTTGGCGGGCGCCTCCCCGCCTTCGGTGATGACGGCCAGCCTCTGCCGCGACCCGTACTGCTTGAGCTACCATTGCGCCAGCCACTTAACCGGCGCCGCTGCCTCCTGCGCTCACGACGCGGCGCTCAAGCAGGGCTACCCGCCGCCGCTGGTCTACCCGACGCACCCGCTGCACGCCGTCCACTCCGGCGGGGGGCACCCCTCCTTAGCCGGGCACCCCCTCTACCCGTACGGCTTCCTGCTTCCCAACGACCCCCAGCCGCACATCTGCAACTGGGTCTCGGCCAACGGGCCCTGCGACAAGCGCTTCGCCTCCTCGGAGGAGCTGCTGGGCCACCTGCGGACGCACACGGCCTTCCCCAGCGCCGCCTCCGCGGACAAGCTGCTCGGGGGCTACCCGGGCTCCAGTTCCTTAGCGGCGGCAGCGGCGGCGGCGGCCATGGCGTGCCACATGCACAGCTTGCCCTCCGCCGCTTCTTCCGGCGGCCCTTCCGCCTTGGCGGCCCTCCGCGGCCCGCACCACGCTTTGGGACTCAGCAGCCGCTACCACCCTTACTCCAAGAGCCCTCTCCCGGCCCCCGGGGCCCCGGTTCCCGTTCCTGCCGCCGCGCCTTCCGCCGGAGCCTACTACTCCCCTTACGCGCTCTACGGGCAGAGACTCACCACTGCTTCCGCCCTGGGATACCAGTGAGTTGATTGGCGACGACTGGGGGGGACTTTGTTGGGCTTTTGAGGGGGGGCGGAGGGGAATCGAGGGGTCTTGGACCATTGGCGAAAGAGACAAAGAGAGAGAGAGGCACCTCTAAGTAAGCAACATCTCTCACAAACAAACCAAACAAGACACACCAAGCCTCCCTCCCTCCTTCCTTCCCTCCCTAACTCACTCCCGAGTGAGAATAACATTGCAATTGGGACTCCTTTTGATATATATATAAATATAAAGAGAGTGTTCATCGTCAGGACTGGATCCGTGGGCACTGTATTTATTTATGTTAGCTTCAAGCGGGACCGCGACTTCGAAACGACAGCAACAACAACAACAAACAAACAAACAACAAAAGTGCATTACTTTAACTTCAGATATTCTTAAAGGAAGACCGACGGGAAAATAATAATAATGATTGATGATGATGATGATGATAAAAGTGGAGGAAACACCCCTGTTGTAGAATATAAACAAATCAATAATAATAAAAAAAAGGAAACAAAAATTTTATAGAGCTGTTCTTGTTACTTTCCAATTGCTATGATTGTATTGTATGTCTCATTGGGGGTGGGTTGGGATGGGGGGAAAATACCTAAATGCATGTTTCTTTTTTTAAAAAATAGTCCAGTTTGGGCATTCATTTTGCAATTATTATATTTTTGGAAGTTGTGTGCCACTACAAACAATTAATTGGTATTATTATTATTATTATTATTGGTATGTCTTCGGGAAGAAAAAAATCCCAAGGACAAGGCTCTGGGCCCTCCCACACAGCCCTCTATCCCATAATAGCAAGGCAGGAAATCCTACAATATCTGCTTTGATAATAATAATAATAATGCTTTATTTGGAACTTGGATCTACACTGCCCTGTATCCCAGGATCTGATCCCAGATTATCTGGCAGTGGAGACCCTTCCGCACAGCCCTCTATCCCATAATATCAAGGCAGGAAATCCTACAATATCTGCTTTGATAATAATAATAATGCTTTATTTGGAACTTGGATCTATACTGCCTTGTATCCCAGGATGTGATCCCAGATTATCTGGCAGTGGAGACTCATATAATCCAGTTCAAATCCAATAGCCTGGGATCAGAGACCCTGGGATATAGTGCAGTGTAGACCCAGCCATAGGGCCCTTCCACACAGCCATATAACCCAGAATATCAAGGCACAAAATCTCACAACAATCTACTTTGAACTGGGTTATCTGAGTCCACACTGCCATTTAATCAAGTTCAGAGCAGAAAATGCGGGGTTTTATTTCGCTGTGTGGAAGGGGCATATGCCCGCTTCCTGTTTTAAAAAAAAGAAGCTCAATTTGCCTTATTTTGGTTCTTCTTCAGGAACTTAACTTTTTTAATTTTTCCCTCCACCCTGTCTGTGGAAGAGGCAGAAACAGGGATGACGTCATGTATTTTAAATGTATTGCTTTCCAAGATTAAAAGTTCGATATATTTGATGTATTCCAAACCAGATTTTACTTTTTTGTTCCCCTTTGGAACTCACCTTTTGGGGACCTGTAACAGTAAGAAATATAACCTGGGCTTAAAGGGAATGTCTTTAGAGGTAGGCGAGGTATTCTCTTTGATTCAGTTCAATCCTCAGAAGAATGCTCTCAAGTTTTGTCACAACCCCATGTTTTTTTCTCTCCTCCCCTCTAACTGACAAAAAAGTGAATGATCTCTCGCTCCGTATTGCTGCTCTTCTTCTTCTTCTTCTTCCTGCCACCTCCATTAGAAGGGGATATTTAAATGGTAAAACCCGGTTCAAAACGGATTCCCGAAGCAACGCTTTGGATTATTGCTGGGAGTTTAGTAAAGCGCCACGAGCAGAACAACGGCGGAAAACAGAGGCTTCTTTGGGAGAAGATTCGGCGTCCGAAACGAAGCGAGTTCGATCGCCTTTCAGGTTGGAAACTGGGCTCAGGTTTTCCCCCCACGTCCCTCCAAAGAGTGCACCCTTTTGGGGTTGTTTCCCTCCTCCTCTTTTCCAGCAAACGCCCCTCAAACCGAGGCACAACCGACCGAAAGGATCCGGTTTTTTAGTTTGTGTTAGTTTGTATCGGACGAGGTGAACTCTCCATTCCATTCCACGCAGAAGGGGACTCGGGAGAAAAAGGGGGGCGGGGAGAGATAGAGCCTGCAAACCCATGCCTTTGCTTTTCTCTAGAAGGCGGAATCTTACACGGAATTGGCTCCGAGTCCCTTGAGGGAAAATGTTTCCTGAGAAAAGGAGCGGCCTTCCCTCCGGATCCCACTTTCCAAAGCCGAAAACAAGGCTCCGGAATGAGCCGGAACGAGAGCCCTTTGCCTGCCTTTGACTGGGTCTGTCCTGTCAACAAGAATGCCATTGGGACTGCATTCTATGGTCAGCGTCTATTATACTGACCATCTCATTCAGTCCAAATTGCATTATTTGGCAGCCTCAACACATCTCAGGATTTTACTTCTAAGGCTGGATCTACACTGCCCTATATCCTGGGGTATGGTCCCAGAGTAGCTGCTTTGAACGGGATTATACGAAGCTGGATCTACACTATCCTGTATCCCATGATCTGATCCCAGATTATTTGCTTTGAACTGGAATATATGAGTCTCCACTGCAAGATAATCTATGATCAGATCCTGGGGCCCCTTCCATACAGCTAAATAAAACCCGACATTATCTGCTTTGAACTGGGATATATGACAGTGTGGACTCAGATAATTCAGTTCAAAGGAGATATTGTGGGTTATTCTGCCGTAATTCTGGGTTATATGACTGTGTGGAAAGGCCCAAGAGATATAGGGCAGTGTAGATCCGGGCTTTAAATAAATTATTATTATTATAATTATATAGCGCAGTGTAGATCTGGGCTCCAAATAAAGCATTATTATTATATAGGACAGTATAGATCTGGGCTCCAAATAAAGCATGAGTCCCCCTTCTGGGGTTGAGAAGGGCGGGTTACTTATTATTATTATTATTATTACATAGGGCAGTGTAGATCTGGGCTCTAAATAAAGCATTATTATATAGGGCAATGTAGATCTGGGCTCTAAACAAAGCATATTATTATATAGGGAGTGTAGATCTGGGCTCCAAATAAAGCATTATTATTATTATATGGTGGTGTAGATCTGGACTCTAAATAAAGCACTAGTATTATATAGGGCAGTGTAGATCTGGGCTCCAAATAAAGCATTATTATTATTATTATATATGGCGGTGTGGATCTGGGCTCTAAATAAAGCATTATTATTATTATATAGGGCAATGTAGATCTGGGCTCCAAATAAATTATTATTATTATTATTATATAGGGCAGTGAAGATCTGGGCTCTAAATAAAGCATATTATTATTATATAGGGAGTGTAGATCTGGGCTCTAAACAAAGCATATTATTATTATTATATAGGGAGTGTAGATCTGGGCTCTAAATAAAGCATTATTATCATCATCATTATATAGGGTAGTGTAGATCTGGGCTCTCAATAAAGCATTATTATTATTATTACTATTATATAGGGCAGTGTAGATCCAGCCTCAGAGTGTGTTTGATTATGTATTGAGTTCCATAGAAAGGCAAGCTCTAAAGAAAACCAACTAGAAACAGCATCCTCCCTTGTGGTGGGTCAGATCACACTATAACCTAAGGTGGCCTAGGAAATACCCCTATGTCTGCACTTGTAAGACGCACCTTCTTTTCAATACCACCAACAAAAACACTTAAGGTGCCCCTGCGATTCTAAGAAGCACCCCATTTCCAGAGAGGTTTCTATATTAGGGGAGAAGTGCGCCTTAGAATGGAAGAAATGCTGTGTTACCTCTTGTCAAAGTTCTAGGCCTCAAGGGCGAGCGAGGCCAGAGGGGGCTGTCAGTGTTTGGAGAGCATTGGGGCGGGTGAGAAACACCCCAAAGCCCCCCTCCCCCTTTAAGGTCCTCCGTGGGTGGGATGGGAAAAGCAATAGGACGAAAGGAAACCACAAAAGACCTATTCCCAATTTAAATAACACTCCCAACGACCCTGCTTATATCCAGGCTATGTATCGAATGGATCTGGCCCGTTGGTATCAAGCAGGGGTCGATTTACTGTGGCGTTACGCAGCATGAAACAGAGCAAAAAAGAAAGAAAAGAAAGGCAGGCGGGGAAAAGGAGACCCGGTGGTTGGCCCAAGAAAAGTGCAGGGAGTTGGAAGCTCAGGCTGGTTCCTTTTGCGGTGCTGGGATAAGAAGGTGCTTCCCCCCCCCCTCCTTTCCTTTTCGCCTTTTAAATGTTTGCTGTTTGTTTGTTTGTTGTTATTTTTCCAGGCATTTTCATGAAAGTGTTCTCAAACCAACAAGACTAGTAGTAGGGAAAAGAAGAATAGATTCTGGACAGGAGGCAACCAATGTGGATACTAGTTCCTCCACTTTGCAATAAGATTTTTTGCCCCATTATTATTATTATTATTATTATTATTATTACTTTTTTGCCGTTCCACACCCCCGCCCCCGCATTTATTGCATTGCAGTGGTTTTCCAACTTGAATAGGTCTTTTAGGCCCCTTCCACAGAATAAAATCCCAGATTATGTGCTTTGAACATATATGGCAGTGTGGATTCAGATCACCCAGTTCTGCCTTGATAATTTAAGTTATATGGCTCTGCGGAAGGGCCCTCAAGCTTGAAGCGCATTATAGTCTTTGCAGAACATAGAATGCGGATCAAACTGTCTCCGTGTTATGATATATACAGGATACAGTTTGAACAGAACCATACAATGCAGATTGAGTTGCATTATAAACTCCCACACTGACCATATAGTGCACTTGTGGGCCGTGTAAAAAGGATGGACAAGACAACAAATGTCAAGTTCTAGGCACCACGAATTTTCTGCAGTGCTTATAAATTCGGGGACAGAAGGGGAATTCAAAAAGGAACAATGTTGTGTCCTGGTGTGTGATGGAGACTTTGCTCGACTTGATAACCGTGAGATTTTGAACAACGAGTAACCTATTATTTGATTGGGTTGCTGTGAGTTTTCCGGGCTGTATGTTCCAGAAGCATTTTATCCTGACGTTTCGCCCACATCTATGGCAGGTATCCTCAGAGGTAGATCCCTCACTCAACCTTTGAGGATGCCTGCCATGGATGTGGGCGAAACGTCAGGAGAGAATGCTTCTGGAACATGGCCATACAGCCCGGAAAACTCACAGCAACCCAGTGATTCAGGCCGTGAAAGCCTACGACAGTACATTCAATGCCTACAAAGAACCAAACACAGATAATGGTAATGGCTTCACCTTGATTAGCATGGAAAAGCCTTGCAGCTTCAAGGCTTGTCTGCTTCCTGCCTAGGGAAATCCTTTGTTGGGAGGTGATTAGCTGGCCCTGATTGTTTCTTGTCTGGAATTCACCAGTTTTTGAGTGTTGTTCTTTCTTTACTCTCCTGATTCCAGACAAGAAACAACATATTATTTTATTCGACAACTTATTATTTTATTGGCTACTCTCTTTGAAAAAGAAAAAGACTTCGTCGTCGTTCCCACTTGCGACCCTATTATACAGTTTCCTGGCAGGACTGATTCAGGGCATTGTCTTGGCTTTTGAGGCTGAGAGAGTGTGGCTTCCTTACGTTTCCCAACTCCCAACGTTCAAAACCTGCTATGCAGGGCAGTAGCCAGGATTTTGGTTCGGGGGTGAGTTTGGTTGGGGGGGCTGAGACTGGGTGGAAGAGGGTCTACCCTAGCAAACCTTTTGTATTGTTATCCCAATAACCCCATTAATGTGGGATATAATGAGCATGGTGATCAGATCATGATATGAATAAACATAACAGTTTAAATAATGTACCAGTAAGGCCTTTTCGCGGACCACCCTGAGAATTTCGGGGCTGAAGCCCCCTTAGCCCCCCCCCCCCTGGCTACATGCCTGCTGCTATGTCATATCTGCAAGCCTTCTTTTGGGGAGAAACCCTATTCTTGCAATGGTTGTACTCCAGAGTAAGAGAAAGAAAAAGAAAAAGTATTGTCGAAGGCTTTCAAGGCCGGAATCACTGGGTTGCTGTGAGTTGTCCAGGCTGTATGGACACGTTGCAGAAGCATTCTCTCCTGACGTTTCACCTGCATTTATTGGAGGTCGTGAGGTCTGTTTATATATTTATATATTTGTGGAATGTCCAGTTTATATATTAATAAACTTTATATATTTGTGGAGTGTCCAGGGTGGGAAAGAGAACTCTTGTGTGTTGGAGGTAGGTGTGAATGTCAGGCGAAACGTCAGGAGAGAGTGCTTCTAGAAGTTGGAAACTCAGAACAACCCAGAAAGAAAGAGGTGTTTTGTTTTGAAAACTCCCCCCCCCCCCCTGGAAGGAAGAAGGTACGGAGGCGGATTCGTGCCTTTCTCCAAAGAGGAGATCATTTCCTCTTCCTCTTTGGCTAAGAGACAAAACTGGGATTTAAAGTGAAATCGGCACTTTCTCGGATCCCTTTCTCGGATCCCTCCAACATCCTCCTTGCAATGGAGCCTTTCCCACCGGCGAGTGAGTCTTTTGTTATTGCTGTGGGGTCACTTTCCCCCTGTGTGTGTGTGTGTGTGTGTGTGTGTGTCAATACCACGGACTTTAATCTCCATCGAAACCCATTTTTCTTGGAAGTCAACCCCGAGGAAGCCTCGCTCCCGGTGTCAAGAAAGCAGAGCAAGCGGTAGCTGTAGGCCTAGCTGGTTTCAACCGAACCGAAGCAATTCTTTGGAAGTCGTAGGAGGCTTCTTTCATCCTTTCTCTCCGCTTCCCGAGAGGTTGGTCCAATATTTGATCAAGGATCGCCCAACAAAGGCAACACCCCGGAGAAGGAGGCTACGGTTGCGGGAGGGAGAGGCGGCCGCTTTCACAACTTACTCCCTCGAAAGCGTTTTTAGATCTTGTCCCCTTCCTCATCCTCTTCCCATTCTGTTTCTTTGGGAAATCCCATCAGCCTGATCCGAATTAGACGCCTTGTTCCCCTCCTCTTTTCGCCCCCCTTCTCTTCCATCCCGTTTATTCTCCCTCAAGGAAATCACTCTTAAGGCAGATCTCTTCAGAGTGATTTAAACCGCTTTCAATTCAAAACAAAACTATATATATATACAACCTCTCGGGTTCTAAAATCCGACTATAGGTGAAACCAATGATTTTGCATTTGCAACACAAGGCCATTTGTTATAAAACTACACACACTGGGCAACACACGTTGGGATGCCTCAAACGTTAGCCCAGTTTCTATTTTGACCTGTTGGTTCCAAAAAAGGCACCAGTTTCCCCTCATCAGCTCTATTATTTTTTTTTGAGATACCTAACATATGCCATCTAGCAGTCGCTTCTAGAAAACCAGGATGACTATATCTGAGAAACTTGAGCTGAGGCGGTTTATATCCAATGAGATTGTCTGTAGCAGGGCCACCAAGTAACCCCAAGAACAGACATAAAACACACACACATACTGTCGGTAATACAACAAACACATTCCACCATATGTATGCATGTATAAATAGATAGTTGGTGGGATGTGTTTGTTGTAATACACACACAAACACATACACACACATTGTCGGTAATACAATAAACACATTCCACCATATGTATTACCGTATGTATGTATAGATAGATAGATATTTGGTAGGATGTGTTTGTTGTAATACACACACACACATATTGTCGGTAATACAATAAACACATTCCACCATATGTATGTATAGATATTTGGTGGGCTGTGTTTGTTGTAACACACACACAAACACACACACACACACACACATATTGTAGGTAATACAATAAACACATTCCACCATATGTATGTATGTATGTATGTATAGATAGATATTTGGTGGGATGTGTTTGTTGTAGTACACACATACACTCACACACATATTGTCGGTGATACAATAAACACATTCTACCATATGTATGTATGTATAGATAAAAATATATTTGGTGGAATGTGTTTGTTGTAGTACACACATACACTCACACACATATTGTCGGTGATACAATAAACACATTCTACCATATGTATGTATGTATAGATAAAAATATATTTGGTGGGATGTGTTTGTTGTAATACACACACACATACAGTCACACACATATTGTCGGTAATACAGTAAATACATTCCACCATATGTATGTATAGATATTTGGTAGGATGTGTTTGTTGTAATATGTCTGTCTGTCTATCTCTCCATCTATCTATGCATACATACATACATACATACTGTGGAATATGTTTATTGTATTACCGCCTATATAACAATAAACACCACCCCTCCGAGCTGGAAGAGGAAGCCTTTACTGTGTTGTCAAAGGCTTTCTTGGCCCCAATCACTGGTTTGCTGTGAGTTTTCCCCGACTGTACGGCTATGTTCCAGAAGCATTCTCTCCTGACGTTTTGTCCACATCTATGGCAGGCATCCTCAGGGGTTGTGAGGTTTGTTGGAAACAAGGCAAGTAGGCTTCATATATCTGTGGAATGTCCAGCGTATGAGAAAGAAGTCTTGTCTGCTTGAGGCAAGCGTGAATGATGCAATTGATCACCTTGCCTTTGAAAAGCCTTGCAGCTTCAAGGCTTGTCTGCTTCCTGCCTGGGGAAATCCTTTGTTAGGAGGTGATTAGCTGGCCCTGATGGTTTCTTGTCTGCAGTCAGGACAGTAAAGAAAGAACAACACTCAAAAACTGGTGAATTCCAGACAAGAAACAATCAGGGCCAGCTAATCACCTCCCAACAAAGGATTGCCCTAGGCAGGAAGCAGACAAGCCTTGAAGCTGCAAGGCTTTTCCATGCTAATCAAGGTGAAGCCATTACCATTATCTGTATTTGGTTCTTTGGAGGCATTGAATGTACTGTCGTAGGCTTTCACGGCCTGAATCACTGGGTCGCTGTGAGTTTTCCGGGCTGTATGGCCATGTTCCAGGAGCATTCTCTCCTGACCTTTTGCCCACATCTATGGCAGGCATCTTCAGAGGTTGTGAAGCCATAGAGCCTCTGAAATGCCAGCCAGAGACTGCTTCCAAATCGTCAGGAGAGATGCAGCCCGGAAAGCCCGGAAAACTCACAGCAACCTAGGCATGGAATGTTTGCCATTGTCTTTGTGCATGGTGGAATCCGCCCTGAGTCTCGTCGGTAAGATAGGGCGGGTTGTTGTTGTTGTTGTGTATTACAATAAACACATCTATCTACCATCTATCTATCTACCTATCTACCATCTACCTACCTACCTATCTATCTATGTACCTATCTACTTACCTATCTACTTACCTATCTATCTACCTACCTATCTACCTACTTACCTATCTATCTACCTACCTACCTACCTACCTACCTACCTACCTACCTACCTACCTACTTACCTACCTACCTACCTACCTACCTACTTACCTACCTATCTACCTACCTACATACCTATCGATCTACATACCTACTTATATATCTATCTACCTACCCTACCTGTATATCTACCTACCTATCTACTTACCTACCTACCTGTCTGTCTACCTACCTACCTGTCTACCTGTCTATCTACCTACCTGTCTACTTACCTATCTACCTACCTGTCTACCTACCTGTCTACCTACCTACCTACCTACCTGCCTGCCTACTTACCTATCTATCTATTTGTCTACCTACCTACCTACCGATCTACATACCTACCTATATATCTACCTACCTACTCTACCTGTATATCTACCTATCTACTTACTTATCTATCTATCAATCTACCTAACCATCTCCCTGTCTACCTTCCTTCCTACCTACCTCAATACCTACTATCTGCATACCTATCTCCCTGTCTACCTTCCTTCCTTCCTACCTATCTACTACCTATCTACCTACCTATCTATCTATACCTACCTACCTATCTATCTATCTATCTACCTATCTATCTAACTAACTAACTAACTAACTAACTAACTATCTGGTGGAATGTGTTTATTGTATTACCACCAATGAAATGAAATATGCTTCCTTAGGTAGGATGTTAAAGGGAAAAACATGGGGCAGATGGAGGATAGAAAGCTGGCCAAATGTGTCCTTTTCTCTCTCTGGTTAAGTGTAAGAAGCTCCTTGGGTTAGGAAGGGCATCTGTCTTGGCATGGGAAGTGCTTATTACGCATGTATGATCTATGGTGGTTGCCCAGCCCCATCCTAAGGAAATGCGGCGGTGAAGGACAGGCGTGTTTCTCGACTTTGTCGGGAAGAAAATCGAGAGTGCTTTGAGGAACCGAGCCAAGGAAGGCGCCCTGCTTCGGCCAGTCTTCTCCGGAATAGAGAAAGCCCTGTTTTCACAGCCCGTGGCCTGGAAAAAAGGAGAAGTCCCTGAGACTGAAAGTCCAGGATCAACTCGGATTGTGGTCGCCCCAAAAGGCACGGTCCCTCCCGGTGAAAGAAGCCAGGCGCCAGGATCGATTTGGGGAAACTTTCTTTCCGTCCGAAATGCCTAGTTTTGCAGAAAGCCAGACAGCCAGAAGCACGCACAGCATTTGCTGTCTTTTCACTTCCTACCTAGTCTGTGTTTCTGAGGTTCCTCCGAGGCTAGAAAGGAGGAAATGTGTGGGAGTGGAAGCATTATTTACATACACAGCCCATCCCAACATATAATAAGGAGTATGAAAGGCACGGCAGACTACTTCAGCCAGAGAAGTCAGCCATAGCAGAGCACCTGATGAACCAACCTGGACACAGTGTATTATTTGAGAACACAAAAATGCTGGACCACTCTCATGACCACCATATCAGGCTACACAGAGAAGCCATGGAAATCACAAGCCTGTGGACAATTTCAACAGAAAGGAAGAAACCATGAAAATGAACAAAATCTGGCTACTAGTACTAAAAAAACCTCAAAAATTATAACAGTAAATAAAGAACAACACTCTAACACAGCGGAACTCTAGACAAGAAACAATCAGGGACAGCTAATCACCTCTCAACAAAGGATTCCCCCAGGAAGTAACAAGCAACCCCTAAAAACTGTCAGGCCATCAAATGCTAATCAAGGTGGTCAATTGAAACATTCACACCTAGCTCCAACAGACAAGAGTCCTTTCTCCCACCCTGGATTTTCCACAGATATATAGACCCAATTTGCCTAGTTTCCAATAGGCCTCACAACCTCTGAGGATGCCTGCCATAGATGCAGGCAAAATGTCAGGAGAGAATGCTTCTAGAACATGGCCATACAGCCCAAAAAAATTAATTAATTAATTAATTAACTATATTTCTATACTGCCCCTCTCAGCCCGAAGGCGACTCGCAGCGGCTTCACCTTGATTAGCATGGAAAAGCCTTGCAGCTTCAAGGCTTGTCTGCATCCTGCCTAGGGGAATCCTTTGTTGGGAGGTGATTAGCTAGCCCTGATTGTTTCTTGTCTGGAATTCACCAGGTTTTTTTACTGTTGTTCTTTCTTTACTGTCCAAACAAGAAACAATCAGGACCAGCTAATCACCTCCCAAAAAAGGATTCCCCCAGGCAGGAAAAAAACCTACAACCTTATATTTCGTTTCTGGGTGTCTTGGTTTTGAGGCCTGTTCCTGGAGTTATCTGGGGCGCTGATTCAGACAATTGTATTGGAGAGACCCGCCTGGCAGCTCTAGTCACTTAGAGCAGTGTTTCCCAACCAGTGTACCATGGCACACTAGTGTGCCGTGAACGATGTGGGAAATTGGCACTCTCCCCCCTCCTAGCAGCCCCCTTACAGGTTTCCAAGAAACTGCTTGGAAATTTATTTATTTATACTATTTTACTGGATTTTTAGAGAGTTGCCCCCCCCCCCCCAACTGTTTATAACAGCTTCATGGCATCCATAGTTAACTGGAAGCAAGTTTCACTCAGGGTGAAATTTCACAAAGGTCTGGAGAACAAGCTCTATGAGGAGCAGCTTGAAGAGGTGGGCATGTTTAGCCTGAAGAAGAGAAGGCTGAGAGAAGACATGATAGCCATGTATAAATATGTGAGAGGAAGTCATATATATGTTGTGTTCATCGAAACAGGTCCAGGTTTCACACGGAGGGTATAAATACATTTAAAACATATTAACTATATGTATTACTGTGTTAGAGTGTAATTTTGTGTCATTTTGGTTGGTGGTGTGCCCCAGGATTTTGTAAATGTAAAAAATGTGCCGTGGCTCAAAAAAGGTTGAAAAACACTGAGTTAGAGAAGATTATCAAGGTTTTCTATTTCTATACATGACATGTGTTACACAAATCTCCAAAACTAGAGCTCAGAGGGGACAACTGGTGCCATTTCGGGGGAATTAGCAGATCAAATAGACCCAGAAGCAGGGCTAACATTTGAGGCACTTAGATGTATGTTGGCCAGTGATGCAGAGGCACCAGGCTGGTATTTACTTCTAGGTCAAGGGGAGGATTCTATAGCTGCGTTGTTGTAGTTTTTTCGGGTTGTATGGCCATATCCTAGAAGCATTCTCTCCTGACGTTTCACCTGCATCTGTGGCAAGCATCCCAAGAGGTTGGTTTCAAAGGATTCTATAGCCTTTGGTGGGAGACTGGAGCAAAAGGCTGGCCCGAGCTGCCCTTGAAAGGGTTATTTTGGGATGCTGAAAAGGAGGAGTTTGAAAGAGTAAATGATTGTGCGCGCGTTTGTGGCAGTTGACTTCAATGTTCTCTCTTTGTGCCCTCCAATATATCACCCTGTGTTTAAAAACAGAGGAAAGGGGGAAAGGCTGGGGATGGGGAAGCCCCCAGAAATCCTGGCGTGTCTCTCACCCCCTCCCCCTCCTTCCCTCGCCCTTCCTGCCTTCATCTTCAGATGAATTAAAGACAACCAGACAATGCTGTCATCTCCCTTCAACGTCACGTCGAGGAAAAAGAAGAATGATAACAGAGCAGCGAAAAGACGCCCACTGGAACCGGGAAGAGCGCGAGCAGCAGAGGAGGAGGAAGAGAAGAGGAAGAGGAAGAGGAAGAGGAAGAGGAGGAAGGGAGAGGAAGGGCCTTGGCCAGAAGCAGGCGGAGCCCAGCCTCCCTTCGGAATAAGGCTTTTGTTCCCAGTTAAGGAGGCACACAAGACCCCCAAAGAGCCCAAAGGACGCTTCGTCTGCCCGCCTGTCTTTTTTTCTCCTTCCCTAGACAGTCTATTTTTTGGCTCGAATAGGATCTCAGCTGTGCTCCACTCTTTGCAATAAGTCTTCAACCAGCAAAACTTTGGATTTTCATAATAATAATAATATATATGTTATTATCATTATCATATATTATTATTATTTGAAACACAACAAGATTAGTACACAGCAAACAAGATTACTATGCTGGTTGTTGATAATATATTATTTGACCATATTATTATTATATTATTATTATTATTTGAAACACAACAAGATTAGTACACAGCAAACAAGATCACTATGCTGGTTGTTGATAATAATATATTATTTGACTATAGATTATTGTTATTATTATTATTTGAAACACAACAAAATTAGTACACACACAGCAAACAAGATCACTATACTGGCTATTGATAATAATATATTATATGATTTATTATTATTATTTGAAACAACAAGATTAGTACACAGCAAACAAGATCACAATGCTGGCTGTTGATAATAATATATTATATGATTTATTATTATTATTATTTGAAATACAACAAGATTAGTACACAGCAAACAAGATCACTATGCTGGTTGTTGATAATAATATATTATTTGACCATAAGAACATAAGAACATAAGAAGAGCCATGCTGAATCGGGCCTCAGCCCATCTAGTCCAGCATTCTGTGTCACACAGTGGCCCACTAGTTGTACACAGGGATCTCTAGCAGAAAGGAGGGCAAAACCCTCACCTGCTCCCGACCCCCCACAACCAGTACCCGGGGAAATCCTGCCTGCCTCCATCAACACAGAGGTGGCACTTGGATGTCCATTTCAGTAGCTACTGATTCCCTTGGTATCCATTATTATTATTATTATTATTATTTGAAACACAACAAAATTAGTACACACACAGCAAACAAGATCACTATACTGGCTATTGATAATATATTGATAATACATTATATGATTCATTATTATTATTATTATTTGAAACAACAAGATTAGTACACAGCAAACAAGATCACAATGCTGGCTGTTGATAATAATATATTATATGATTTATTATTATTTGAAATACAACAAGATTAGTACACAGCAAACAAGATCACTGTGCTGGCTGTTGATAATAATATATTACTATATGATATTATTATTATTGTTGGGTTGCTGTGAGTTTTCCTGACTGTATGGCCATGTTCCAGAAGCATTCTTTCCTGACATTTCACCTGCATCTATGGGAGGCATCCTCAAAGGTTGTGAGGTCTGTTGGAAGCTAGTCAAATGGGGTTTATATATCTGCACAATGTCCAGGGTGGGAGAAAGAACTCTTGTCTATTCAAGGTAGGTGTGAATGTTTCAATTGGCCACCTTGATTAGCATTTTCCTAATTCCCATTTTCCTAGTTTTCAACAGACCTCACAACCTCTGAGGATGCCTGCCATAGATGCAGGTGAAATGTCAGGAGAGAATGCTTCTGGAACATGGCCATACAGGCCATGGAAGCCTTCAGCAATCTATTATTATTATCAGCACCATCATCACCATTATTATGGTGTAGACTCATATAATCCAGTTCAATGCAGATAATGTGGAGCATCTGACTTGATAATCTGGATTATATAGCAGTGTCAATAAAAGCTTAGTGGGGACCATTGGTAAGAAATAAAATTATAATCATATTATTATTATTATTTCTTACCTGCAGCCCCCACTAAGCTTCTATTGACACTGCCATATCATCCAGATTATCAAATCAGATAATCCACATTATCTGCATTGAACTGGATTATATGAGTCTACACTGCCATATAATCCAGTTCAAAACAGATAGTCTGGATTTTACATGGCAGGTGTAAAAGAGGCTTCTCTCTTTCTCTTCTGTAGAATGAATGGAGTTTGACATAATTTTCACTGCCCTGGCTCAATTCTATGGAATCATGGAAGTTGTAGTTTTACAAGGCCTTAGGCCTTCTCTGCCAAAGAGCGTTGGTGGCCCACCAAACTAAAACTTCCATAATTCCATTGCATTGAGCCATGATAGTTAAAGTAGTGTCAAACTGCATTCATTCAACAATGTAAAATGAAAGGGGGCACACCAACCTTCTGGTTGCCTTCAAATCTGGAGAACCTGTAGATACAGAGGACCAATTATAATGGTTGTTTTTTTAACCAGTTTGGGTCCCCAGAAGATATTGAAGACAACTCCCATCACTTTTGATTACACCATGTAACATTATTTTTTGTTCCTGGATTATAAATGTCATTTTCTAATTGGTCCTTATCATAAAAACATGGAAAAAGTTTATTAAACTACAAAAACTTTGTTTTTACGGGACATCCTGCAGCTCGTTTTGCTATGGTTTTTCAATGAATATCTCAGAGAGTCTCAACCCATTCAAACCAGGGGTGTTGTGTGGTTTCTGTATGGCTGTGTTCTGGCAAAATTTTCTCCTGACCTTTTGCCTGCGTCTGTGGGTGGCATCTTCAGAGGACAACTACTATACTTTTGAAGTAAGTACAACACAATTAAGTGGGAAATAACACTTTCAAACCAGAACCAGATGGGGGTTTTCCCCCCAAATTTTGTTACATAGTATTATCTACTACGTGGACTGGGAAAAATGAGAATTGCAACCCAACACACTTGTGGCTCTGAGGTTGGGAAAAGGTTAAATGACATTTTAAAGTCAGACATCATATCCAAAAGCCACAAATCTAAATTTCAACTAAACAGAACAAACTACAACCTTCTAGATGTAACTGTACCCCAACTCCCATCAAGTTTCCTCATGATGTCTAATGATACAGGAGTTGTATCCCAGCCCCAGGCCTTGAGTTTGACATATGTGACAGCAATGCACCTTTCTCTGATGATTTTAAGAGATGAAGCATGCCACATAAGAACATAAGAACATAAGAAGAGCCATGCTGAATCGGGCCTCAGCCCATCTAGTCCAGCATTTGTGTCACATGGCCCACTGTTGACAGGATCAGAAAGGAGGGCAAAACCCTTGCTCCTGACCCCCACAACCAGTGAAAATTTTCCATCAACACAGAGGTGGCACTTGGATGTCCATTTCAGTAACTACTGATGCCACACTCCCCATCTTTCCAAACACAGAGAATAATAACAATAATTTATTTGTATTCCATTCTATCTCCCTGAATGCCTTGAAACAATGAAACACAGATACACAGAGAAATGCAAAGGTTTCTCCTTCATCTCTGGCTCTGAGGGTGGTGCTAATAATAATAATAATAACAACAACAACAATACACTTTATTTATATTCCACTCTTCTCACCCCGAAGGGGACTCAGAGCGGATTACATCACACATACGGCAGACAATCCCTGCCGGAAGACGTACAGTTACAATACAACACATACAATTATGAAGGATTTTTTTCTTCTTCTCGCTGTGTCACAGGGTACGTCATTACGTCACAAGGGGGTGCTGTTCCTCTGTTCCGCATTCCCCTTCCGACAGCCAATCTTTATTTATTCAGATGTCGTAAAAGTCCTTTACTGAAAAGAATCCTCCCCCGCTTTAGGTGGTTCCCAGTTCATCTATTCACAGCTGGGCTGTTTTCGAACTGCTGGGTGAACAGTGGACAGGGCTCACAGCTGGGTGTTCAAGCCAGCTCGGGAATCGAACTTGCAACCTTCAGATTGCCAGCACAGCTGTTCTACCACTGTGCTATCTCTCCTGCTCATCTTCATTTCCAAGACTGACTGACTGACTGACTGACTGACTTTATTATTTCTGAGTCGCCTCCACGTTAGTGCTCCGGGCGACTTACACACAACAAGACAAAGAGCTGATGTTGTACATAGACATCTCTAAGGTCATGTGGCCAGCATGACTGCATGAAATGCAGTTTACCTTCCCACTGTTTTCGAAATACTAGGTTGGCAGTAGCTGGGGCTAACAGTAGGAGCTCATCCCATCCCGTGGATACAAACCACGAACCTTCCAGTCAGTAAATTCAGCAGCTTAGTGGTTCAACCCATTGTGCCACCATGGCCCCTTTTCAGAAGAAAGTCTGAAAAGAAACAAAATAGGCCAAGAAGAAAAACACAATTTCACATTATTTAAACAGGGTGGGAAAGGTTTCATGTAATCAGAACAGAAGGGCATGAAACAAAGGGATGAAATTAAGATAACAGGAGATAAGACTTGGGGAGGAGGGTTGGAAGGTCCCCTTTCTTTCTCTCCCCCCTCTCTTTATTGCCTTTGGAATTTCTCTCCAAGGGGGTGGGAGTGGGGAGAAAACATAAAGCTGTATTTTTTATCCCGTTTGGGGCAACACATTAAGGCAGACAGCATTTTAACAGAGAATGCCCCAAACACGTTTTCTGTCTCTCAAATATTAAGATCTGCTTGAAATGCTATAAAGGAGTGACAAAAGTTTGGCTGAATGCTGTTGAGCTTCACATCTTTGAAATTAAAGCAATAAAGGAAAGCATGAGGAGATTAAACCTGGAGCAATAAATTCTTCCACTGGGCCCACCCAGGTTGACCGGCTGATTTCTTGCACATTTTGCTCCCCAAAAATGTAAAAATGTCTGTCAATTGGAGAAAAAACATGAATGAATTCCTATACATACTCAACATATCTTATTTGTAGTGCAAAAAAAACAAACACCCATGAAAGAATATTACAATATTTAAATTGAAGAACAATTTTAACCAACATAAACATACCAGTCTTTCAATGAGAAGTGTGGGCCTGCTTTTAGCTAATGAGAGAGTCAAGTTAATTAGGATTGTTGTTGTTGTGTGCCTGCAAGTGATTTCAGACTAAGTCTAAAGTTTAGGGTGTGGGTGGGTAAATGACTTTTGGGGGACCCACATGCCTTAGTTTGGGGGGCCCTGCCCACATCGTCAGGCCCGGATTACCCATAAGGCCAGACTAGGCCATGGCCTAGGGGTGCAAGGCCAGGGGCACGCAAAAATCACGGTCCAAAAAAAGTTGAAACAAATACAAACGCAATGCCTGCGCGCGGTGCGCCATCCACACAGTGCGCCATACAAACCTTCCGCTGCCTCTGGGACGTTTCCACACCTCCATTCTCAGTGCCAAAACATGGCCTGAGGAGGAGGAAGGGAGGAAGAGGGCATCAGAGGAAAGGAGGGGCGGGCGCCCGGCCTGCGCATGCATTTTTGGCACACCAAGACAAGCCATGAGGCAGCTTCCACTTCCGTAGCTTTCTCCCTTCCCAGCCTCCTCTTGGTGGAAAGTGAGCACTGCGAGGGGGCGGGGGAGGAGGGAATGGCACCCCCCTCGCTATCTCCCCCGCCCCCTTGTCAAGGAAGGAGGGCGTGAGGAGGAGGAGGCAGAGGGAAGCCCCCGGGGCCGCTGCCGGGCATGCGCGTGCGGCATCCAGGAACATGGTGGAGGAGGCAGAGGCGCTCGCCTCACACCCTCCTACTGCGCATGCCCAGCAGTGACCCCTGGGGCTTCCCTTCCTTCCTCCTCACCCCCCCCCACCCTTGCTCCTTCCTTGAGTCAAGGAAGGAGGGCATGAGCGAGGAGGAGGAGGAAGGGAAGCCCCCAGGGCTGCTGCCGCACATGCCCGGCAGCGACCCCAGGGGCAGGGCTTCCCTCCTCCCCCTCCCGCCCTCCTTCCTTGAGTCAAGGAAGGAATGCGGGAGGAGGAGGAGGGAAGCCCTGCCCCTGAGGCCGCTGCCGGGCATGCGCGACAACGGTCCTGGGGGCTTCCCTTCCTCCTCCTCCTCGCTCGTGTCCTTGAGTCAAGGAAGGAAGGGAAGCCCCCGGGGCCACTGCCGGGCAGTGGAAAGAAGGAATGTGTGTGTGTGTGTGTGGGGGGTGCGGTAAAGGTTGGTTTGGGGACGTAATTCCAAAGTGTGGCCTAGGGCGCCAAAAGGGGTTAATCCGGGCATGCAAATCGTATATAAGAATACCATGTAGTCTCAGTCTAGGAATGAGGGCAGTGTCTCTGTGGAAGTGTGGCCCTCTACACCTCTCCCTCCATCCTCCCAAAGAGTCCCAAAGGTTGGTTCCCCTTCTTTTTCTTGGAGACTTTGACATGGCTTTCTGCTTCAGCTTGTTGACCCAACACCTAAGCCAGTGTTTCTCAACCACTGTGACGTGGCACACTAGTGTGCCGTGACGGACCTCCTGCTGTGCCGTGAGAAAAGCTCTCTGCCCCCCTTCCTTCCCCCTCTTCCTGCCAAACTCCTGCTGCTTGGGAGAGGAGGAGGAAGGGCCAGGCGGCGGCGAAGAAAAAGAAGAAGGGGCCGGGGCGCTGCCTCCTACGGTTGTTTTCCCTGCCAGCCTCCAATCCGCCTTGACTCCCGTCCCTCGCTCACTGAAGCCGCACGGAGGAGGAGCCCCGCCCACTGAAGCCTGTCCACTGCTCATGCTCCTCCTCTGTGGGATAGCTGAAGCGGGGGAGGGGGCGGGGCATGGTGCGGCCTGTCTCTGCCCCCTCCCCCCAGCTTTGGCACTTCCAGCAGCTGCTCCAGCCTTGAGGGGGCAATGCCATGCCAGCATTGTGCCGGCTCTGCCACCGCTGGCTTGGCATTGCCCCCTCAAGGCTGGATAAGCTGTGGGATAGCTGAAGCCAGGGGGAGGGGGTGGGGCATGGCGCAGCCTGGCTCCGCCCCCTCCCCAGCTTCGGCACTCCCAGCAGCTGCTCCCAGCAGGCCACCATCCCCCAGCCGTTCTTTACTGTGTTAGAGAGTCATTTTGTGTCATTTTGGTTTGTGGTGGGCCCCCAGATTTTTTTAATGTTAAAAGTGTGCCACAGCTCACAAAAGGTTGGGAAACACTGACCTAAGCAACCAGAGAAGAAAGAACACATTAATTTCTGGTTAATGGGCAGCTCCAATATAATTTCTTGATATTAAAAGATTGTGGTGTGCACAAAGTGTACACAAGAAAGATCTCATAATAGTTATTTAAAACAATCAAATGGACCTTTCTATTAAAAATAAACACAACCAAATGAAACCTCACAGATTCTAAAATCACTGGCCAACACACATTTTGATGATTCAACTGTTAGCCTTGTTTCTGGGTATATTTGATCTGCCAATTTCAAAAGTGGCACCTGTTTTTCCCTATCAGCTCTCGTTTTTGAGATACATACCATATGCCACATATCTCTCTTCATCTGCTTGCCCATAAGAAATCATAACAACATCAAAGAAACTAGAGCAGGTGCGGTCTATCCACTGTAATTTTTTGAATCAGCATCCCAAATAAACCCAGAAACAGGCCTAAAAACCAAGACACCAAGACATTGTTTTGTTGTTTTGCCTGTCTTATTTCACCTCTCATCCTTTCAGCCTACTGTTGTCACTGGGTTACTCCAGATAGCTTTTATTGATGTACTAACTTAGGTACCTGGTGATGCCCAGGTTAGGTAATTTGTAACACTATTTATTAGAAAAAGTCAGTCTTTGTTTTTGTTTTTTTGATTAAAGCTTCCATTAGAAAATGAATAAGGCTAACTGAACACTGGTAGGATTTGGGGGTGATTGACCCATGATTTTAGGAATTCCCAAAATCATGGGTCAATCACCCCCAAATCCCGCCAGTATTCAAAGTTGGCCATGTTTTGTATGTGTGCCAATTTTGGTCCAAATCTGTCACTGGCTGGGTTCAGTGTTCTCTGGATGTGGGTGAACTACAAGTCCCAGAATACAAGGTTAATCACCCCCCAACCCTACCTATATTCAAAGTTGACCATGTTGTGTTTGTGTGCCAAATTTGGTCCAAATCCATCATTGGCTGGGTTCAGTGCTGTCTTAATGCAGCTGAACTACAACTCCCAGATTCCAAGGTCAATCACTCTCCAAACCTGCCTGTATTCACAGTTGGCTATGTTGGTTCTGTGTGCCAATCTAGTTCCACCAATAGTTGGGTTCACAGTGCTCTCTGGATGCGCGTGATTTACAACTTCCCAAAATCAAGATAAATCCTCCCACCAAAACCCTTTCAGTATTTTCTGTTTGTCTGGGGGTTCTGTGTGCCAAATTTGGTCCTGTTCTGTCATTGGTGGGGGTCACAGTGGTCTCTAGAAGTGGGAGCCAATAAGAAATCCACCAGAAACACAAACACACACAGAGAGATTAATTTATTAAAATATGTATGTCCCACTCTTTATTGTAGACTCTCAGAGTGGTGTGCAATGCACACCATTTCAAACACACCCTCATTAAAACCATAAAATATTTAAACGTGTTAAAAGCAGATTAAACAAGACAGTAGGTAAAATAACTTTTGAAGCTACCGCAGTTTAAAATGATACCCATGTACATTTTAAAGTTAATTAAGCCCCAAAGGCTTTAATAAGAAATGATGTTTTGACTTGATGCTGGTCAGAAGCCAACATGGGTGCTAGTCAGAGTCCCAAGGGGAATCATTCCACAGTCCGGATACTACAACTTTTCACGCCTCCCCATGCCCTTCCACTTCGTGTTGCCCTTGCTGGTGCCATATGAAGTTGGGGAGGTCCCTGAAGATCTCTGTTCTTGGCATATGTAGGGAGAGGCTTATTGAGGTCTCAAGCCAGTTTGGGGGGGGGGGGTGTCAAATAACTTTATATTACTGTCACATTTTACCAAGGCATTGAAGCAACAACCACTGTTGTACCAAACAAAACAATCTCCTCTGCCCTTATCTTTGGCAGACAGCCAAGTGTTAAATGTTTGTTTTTGAATTTGCGTTTCAATTAATTTGTCTATTCATTCATACCAAGTAGCAATGTACTGAGAATATCTCATTTCCATGGAACAAAGGAGCCATGAAGAGGGAAGTTTGGATCCTACAAAATCATTTTTATAACAGCAGAACAGATTAACTGGAATAATCAGGGCCCTTCAGGTCTTTCTGCTCACTGAGCGCCTCCTCTTTAGAAAATATTGCTCTTCTGGATGTGCTTGGCGTCATCTGCACATGGTCCCCCAGGAGTGCATGGTCAATTTTGGATTCACAGGCACTGCATCTCAGTCAATTCAGAGTTTGAACTGTGGAAGAGGGCATTGTGTTCCCATGAACTGTAGGTGTCTTTAGGCCTCAATTCCCCCTTGAGGGTCGGCATAGAAAAAAAGGTGTGCAAGCAACACTGGTCCCTCTGAATGACAGGTGGTGAGATGCCTACAGTGCAAACAGATCTAATGCCTTCCAAAATTAGCTATCTCATTAGCAGGAGATGAAAAGAGATGGGCGTTATCCATTTGTGCACAGGAATAGTAATATTGTCACAAAGTATCAGACCCCTGAAGGGACTCAGGGCAGCTCACAACAAAATATTCAGTGGCAAACATTCAATGCCAACAATAATATATAAACAAATAAGAAACAACTCAATCTATTATATAAATGGGTTCACGTCATGTGATGTATACCTCAAACAAAGAAACCATACAATGCAGAAACACAATACTTGCCAACAGAAATAGGCCTCAAGCAAGGTACGTTTGTAGCAAAGAAACTTCCCCCCCAAAACCTAAAAGGCCCCCAAAACAACAAATAAAAATAAAACTACATTTACCAGCATCCTCCGGGGCAGCCAAAGACTCACCCAGCCTCTACATTCTGAACAACATGATTGGCTGCCAATAAGGGCGGATTTGCATAACTGCTGCACTGGCCAGCCAACATGAAAATTCCGATCCATAATAAACTGCCAAAACAGAATAAGGAAAAGGCCTGAGCCAATCCCCAACACAAACACCCAAATCACTTCCAACCTAAAATTTACACCCCAAAAATCACAGACCACGCCCAAAATTGACAGTAAGGCTTCATTAACTAGATTTCCCTAACTAGCCCTCACTTACTGGGAAGCTGTTTACGCTCTAAATTGACAGTAAGACTTCATTAACTTGATTTCCCTAACTAGCCCTCACTTACTGGGAAGCTGTTTACGCTCTGAATTGACAGTAAGACTTCATTAACTTGATTCTCCCGACTAGGCCTCAGCTCATTGGACATTGTGTATGGCCTGAATTGACAGTAAGGCTTCATTAACTTGCTGTTCCTAACTAAGCCTCAGCTCATGGGACATTGTGTATGGCCTGAATTTACAGTAACCTACCTTGGCACACAGAGCCCCGACCATGCATGATGGGACTTGAAGTACCACCATGGAAAACAGGATTTGTAGTACTTCAAAACCCATCATTCCCCACAGACCACTGTGGCCCAGAACCAAGACCAATAAAGACCCAACTTGGCACACCATGCCCCCCATGACCCACACTCCATCCAACTGCAGTTTAGAGGAGGGCACACCGTGGATGATTGAACTTTCTCGCATCTCCTAAAAAGGGCATAGCAACGCGTGCCGGGTACAGCTAGTAAATTATAAAACAGCTTAGGTAAACCATATGTAACACAATACACATTATTACAAACATATTAATTCCTTAAAATCTCATTAAAAAGCTCTAAAATTGGGCTAAAATTGTTGGAGGGGGGGGATGGTGAACCACAAATTAACAGAGCGGATATTAGCAGCTAGTCGAGAGTGCATATAGTTGTACTTAATCTTCTGCCTCTTCATAAGCTAAATTAAATAGGTGAGTTTTGAAAAGCTTTTTAAAGGAGAGGAGGGAGGAGGCCATTTTTAATTCTTTAGAGAGGGAGTTCCAGAGGTGGGGGTGATCACGGAGAAGCCCCCCCCCCTCTCTCTCATTCCCACCAGTCGCACTTGAGACTGGGGTGGGACTAAGAGGAGGGCCTCCTTGGTCGACTGCAATTCTCATGTTGGTATTTATACTGAGATGCGGTCTTTCAAATAGTCTGAGCCCAAACCATTTAGGGCTTTATAGGTAATGACCAGCACTTTGTATTTAGCCCAGAAGCAGATTGGTAGCTGGTAGAGCTGCCGTAACGTAAGAGTTGTCTGCACCCTGTACAGCACTCCAGTTAGTAATCTGGCTGCTGATCTCTGAACCAGTTGCAACTTCCAAACTGTCTTCAAAGCCAGCCCCACGTAGAGAGTGTTGCTATATTCCAAACGAGATGTGGCCAAGGCATGAGCTACTGTGGCCAAGACAGACGTCTGAAGGTATAGGCACAACTGGTGCACAAGTTTTAATAGGCCTCCACAGATGCCTGGGGTTCCAGAGGCATATAGGCATTGGCACATGTCAATTATGTGTCATCAATTCTGGCTTGAAGACCTCTGAATATTTTTGACGTGCCCAGAGTTAGGCAGGTCCCACAACAGACTCCAGCTAGCGCTTAACAAAATACAATTACCGATAATAATCTGAAATGTTTCTAGGCTAGTCGTCAGAAACTCTGAGCTGGGATGGCCAAAGTAATAAAATAAAACATACAAGAGTTTTGATGATGATGATGAAGATATATTATTGTGATACTTGCTAATGCACTAATAATGTAACTCCATGTCCTTTCCAAGACACAAGGATGGCAAGGATAGCTTTGAGAAGAGAAACCAGATGGGGAACCTGGAGTGGCTAGGTTTTCATGGAAATGTCCCATGGCTATGAATATGAATGTACATGTTTTCTGACTATTTTCCAAACATAAATGGCCCTGATCAGATATATTGTTCTTGAGTTTGTAGTCATGAGTATGTTTGGGTTTGTATAGCTACAAGCGCTACATAAACTTGAAAACCTGGATCACTCACAGCCATAGCTTTTGTTAATGGGTGGATGCATCAAAGTTACTGTTCCAAATGAAGCAAAAGACCACTTTAAGCTAGTTTGTGTCCAACATGTATTGAAAAAAGGCAGGATGTAAACAAACATATGCAGTATACAACACAGTGCAGCACTGTTTCTATGCTGTAGCTTCTGTGTTGAAGTTGCCTTTACCCTCTCTCGGTCTATAACTAAGGTAAAAACCATTTGTCATATTTCAAAACTGGAATTGCTATTTTCCAATCATGTCTGCAGAATGTGAACTCTTAAATGTTGTCTTCTTTCAAAATCTTTCTAGTAACATTCCAAGACAGGAAACCGCGCAATTCGCTTGTGTACAACTCTTATATTTTATTCTCACAATAGCTGCCTTTCAGTGGCTGGAGAAGTGATTCATATGTATTTTTGTGAGTAAATATCCAGGCACTCAGAGCATCACTGAGTGATTTATCATCAATATATACTGTTATTTAGAAAATCACTATGAAGATTTGGGAGGGGAGGGGGCTTGTGGTATGGGACCCTCGAGCTTCAAATGATGCAAACAAAACAAAAAAGTAAAGAAGAAAATAGTCACGAGCATGCAGATTCTCCGACATTAACAGATAAAACTGCACAATCATACACATACACACTTCCTCTATCAAATATCAATTCATTTGAATAAAACATATTTAAAAGCTTGCTCATGGGTTTCGATCACAATTTGATTCTGATTTGCATGAAACAGTTAACCCAGCCCTGCTGCCTCACACATCTATGTAAATAAATAGGATAGATGTGGTGCCCCCATGGGCTGGTTTTATATCTGTATTTTGTATTTGGTTGCCCTTTAGCTGCATGGGCCCTTGTTCTATTGCCCCATTGTTCTGCCATGTGGGCACTTAGGGGCGGAGCTGTGTCTTGGCTTCAACCCTGATGTCACCGCCCTTGACTCCTCCTCTTCCAGAGGTCACCTGAGAGGCAGGACTTCCTCTCTGGCCTCATTCCAGAGACCACATGGGCATAGCAAGGTGGAATCTAAGCCATGCTGGGACAAAGCAACTTAGTTCACTGCTACAAAGCCAACCTATGCTTTCAGCCATAATTTACAGGGACAAAGGAAGGTCAGCCTTTGCATAGCCTGTAGATTTTGGGGATCCAGAGAACTTAGCGAGTCAAAGGAACCATTGAAGGCAACAGAAACTTGGTATCCAAGAAAGACACCATCACTCTGCAAAGCCAAGAGGCAAGTGATAGCTTCCTTTTTCAAGGACTTCCTTTTGCAACCAACTAAGCATTTTGAGCTACCAGCATTTTTACTGGTTGTTTTTCAATAAATCTTGTTTGGTTCACTATTTTGAGCCTAGCACTAATTCTTAAAGCTATTCCAGGTCTTCCTGTACGTGGAATGGCTTGTCTCTACTTTCAGGGCCATAGCTTACAATGTCCATCCTTTTAGAGCCCATTTTCTAGGCCCTGAAGGCAGAAGAATAGAGACAGGCAGCTAAAGCAGGCATGGGCAAACATCGGCCCTCCAGGTGTTTTGAACTTCAACTCCCACAATTCCTAATAGGTGGCAGGCTGTTAGGAATTGTGGGAATTGAAATCCAAAACACCTGGAGGGCTGAAGTTTGTCCATGCCTGAGCTAAAGGATCATATCAGGCAATAAGAAGGAGCTGTGTGCACAGAGTTCCAGCATTAAATGGAGTGTTCTATATTTTTATCTTTGCTACATTTCGAATGCATTTCTAACTATCTCAGCCATGGATTGTTGGTTTAAAGTTTTAAACTTTTCCTCAACTTCTATTGTATGCTGCCTTAGTTTCCCTATTGGGAAAAGTCGGATATAAATAAAAACATGATCAGAAAAATAACATGAGGTTCTGTATGTCCAGGGGTTGGGGGGCACTAAAAGAGGGACTTTACCATGCTACCATTTTCTATAATTTTCTTGCCCCCAATTTCCCATTCCTGGTTGAACCCAGGGGAAAGCATATTTATTCTCCCCATAACCTTCTTTCCTGTTTCAGCAGAGCCAAATCTTGCAGATTACCTATGAGATCGCCTTCTCCCATACAAACCACCCAGGACACTTAAGTCCTCTGGGAGGTGACTCCTCCAACCAGCCAGAACCCGACTGGCAACCTTCTCCCTTTCCATTGTTTGGCCCAAGATTGTAGAATGACCTGCTGAAAGAGATTAGATAGCTAAATCAGCTGTCAGGACTCAAGACACATCTAAAGACCTATCTCTTTTGGCAGATTCACCAAGTCAGTTTTGAATATGACTTTTAAATCACATTCTATGTCTATGTTTTTCAACACTTGTCTTTCGTATTTTAATATTTGTATGTTTAAATATATGCTTTTATGGTTGCATTTCAACTATGTTTTAATATGTGATTTTATAGATATATTTAAATATGTTGTGTTCCGCCTGGAGCCAAAAGGAGAGGCAGATAATAATCAAAAACTACTACTACTACTACACCTGAGAATAAACTTTTGGATCCTGGTAATTTTCAAAGGATTTCCTTTTAAATACTTGTAATACATGTGAATGCGTGTTCTTTGGGTCAGAGTGGATCAAATTCTTTTCACTGCAGCATCCAAAGCCTTCCCCTGGGAGTCACTGTTACACTAAGATAACCCATCCATTATAGTGATCCAGTTCCTGATGATGAGCAAAGGTGATAGAGGAATGTTGGTCTATGTCTCCATAGCAAGATGCACAGAAATGACCATCCATTGAGATATCCAGAGGATCCAGGCAGATCTTGTGTGACAATGCCCTCAGTCTACACCTGGCTCTACAGATACTACCACTCTCCACAAGCAACATAACAGCTAGTGAGAGGACCATAGTGGTGACAGGAGAGTGGTAGAAGTTTCAGATGCAGAATTCTTATGCTCTTCTTGTTCATGTAGCATCCCAGCCAGGAGATTGTTTTAAGCTGCTAGAGACAGTTTTTATGTTAAATCGTTGTATGTATTTAGAATTTACAGAAAATATGCAGGGAATTGACTTTATTACATGAAAAATAGTGTATTAGCAATCACAGGAAACAAAATGGCATTATAAATAAATTATTTGGGGGAAGGGAGAAGCAGAAACAATGTATACACACAAAAGTAAAATGAAGAGACTATATGGATAGCATCCTCCCGAAACCCACAGTCATTAGGGCAACTATAAATTACCATAGTTTCATGCAAGGATTATAAAGGTCAAAAGAAACTACTATACAAATCTACCAGAAAAGGAAATGTAATTTTATGCTATAACATTTTACAGGAAGACAAAGACACACTAGAAAATAAAACTAGGAGAAGTTGCAATTACTATTTACCTCTATTGTTTGCATTCTATAATTCCCAACAGTTCGCATATTATTTGTATCTTTATCCAAATCATTTAATTGTTTTAGCCCAGCTTCCAGCTTTATTAGCATTTTTTAAACCAGCTGGTTTGCGAAATAGAGTTGCGATCATTTGTCTTGATCCAACATGTTCCTATGGTTTTTCCTCCAAACTCGGTTGATTTTTGTTCCCAATAACCCTGTCTTAAACTCTGGAAAAAATGAACAAAGCTATCACACAATAAGTTGTATATCAGGGGTCTTCATCTCTCTCTATAAATTCAAGTTCCTGTTTGCTGGTTACTACTTCACATGAAAAGAGTTGGATGGTTTCTCAACAAATTTAAAATGTATGTTTGGGATGGCATGACTTAGGATATTGGCTGTGTGCCATACGCAGCGTACATTTTTGGGGGAAAGGGTAGATCAGTGGTTCCCAAACTTTTTTGGCCTACCACCCCCTTTCCAGAATTTTTTTTTACTCAGCACCCCCTATAAATTATTTAAATTTTTAATAGCAATTAAACAGAAAGATATATGCATTAATGCAGTGGTTCTCAACCTTTCTAATGCTGTGACCCCTAAATAAGGTTCCTCATGTTGTGGTGACTCCCAACCATATTTTCATTGCTACTTCATAAATAATTTTGCTACTCTTATGAATTCTAATGCAAATATCTAATATGCAGGATGTATTTTCATTGCTACAAATTGAACATAATTAAAGCATAGTGATTAATCACAAAAACAATATGTTTGGGGGAGTATGGACAACGGATGATGAGATTTGCAGTACCTTCGACCAATTCAGCTATGATTTCCACAGCTAAGACCCCATGCATGATGGATCTGGACCAAACTTGGCACACAGAACTTCCATGACCAACAGAAAATACTGGAGAAGTTGGGAGGAATTGACAGTGATTTATGGGAGGTGTAGTTCACCTACATTTGGAGAGCGCTCTGAACCCAAACAACCTTGGATCTGGACCAAATTTGGCACAAATACTCAATATACCCAAATTTAAATACTGGTGGGGTTGGGGAAACTGACTTTGTCATTTAGGAGTTGTATGTGCTGGTATTTATAGTTCAGCTATAGTTCAGCTACAATCAAATAGCATTTTGAACTCCATCAACAATGGAATTGAGCCAAACTTGGCACACAAACTCCCATGACCAACAGAAAATACGGGAGGGCTTTGGAAGGGCCCTGAGGTGGTTAGGAATGGTGGGAGTTGAAGTCCAAACCAACTGGAGGGCCCAATCTTGCCAGAGAAGCAAGGAGGGGTGGAACCGCTTGCGCTTCCCTCAGAGGCAGGGAGCGGGCCCTGCGGGGAGCCTGTCACCTGGCTCACGCCACTGCCCCCCTTACAGGGGCTCACCGCCCCCCAAATTCTCCTGAGCCTCTCAGCGCCCCTTGGATCATCCCACCGCCCACCAGGGGGGGCGGTACTGCCCACTGTGAGAGCCACTGGGGTAGATGGTGATGCTGTATTCAGCCTTGTAATGGAGGAAAATCTGTGTAATCCCAGACAAGGTGAATTAGGGGACACAGAGGAATGAAGCTGGCGGGACATTTTGTCTCTTTATGGATAATCACTGCCTCTTCTGTCATCCTATTAGGAGTAGTGCGGGCAGTACAGATTGAAGAGGCCATTGTGCTATTCACCTACTACATGTGCTCATATTCAGTAAAATCTCTGAAAGACTCTTAATTGCTGCATGAGTAAATGGTTCATGCCAATCCATATTTCCCTATCTATCTCCCTAGTAAAACTAGCAAAACATTATCCATAACTTGATAATACCATGTTACTTATATTCCTGTCTGACTCCAATTCATTGGTGAGTATTTACAGAAGATGTGAAAGTGTAATGGAATGCTTTCATGGCATGCTTTTCTTTTACTACACGTCACTGGAGAGACAAGCGTTGATAAAAAGTGACATGCTCCACACAACATCTAGTTTGGAGATTGATTTTATCATTGAAAGACCAGACATAATGCCCAAAGAAACCTATAAAGACAAGAGAATACAAAAGGGTTGGCATTTCATCCCTTGATTCTTAGCAAGTGTGCAGTAAACAGTAGCACATCCAAAAAGATACTGGTGAACAGGGCTCAACATATGTATCAATTCAGATGTCAACTACTTGCTTTGTTAAAAAAAGATAATAATACCACAAAGCATTCTACAGAATAATGTACTCTGTGTGAGAAGGGGAGTCCCATTTTTTCAAGACATCCCGGAGTATGAGTTTCAGTTGTGAGGTCCTGTTTGTTTAAGGGCAATGTTCTGTCATGCTGAAATGTTCATTCTCCATTTTGTTAAAAGTCCATCTTGCCACATCCCAAAATACAGTTTGATACTCACTGGCCTAATACGATCATTGTTATCGAGCCACAGCACTCCCCTCCTCAAATTGATCTGGACCTTCAGAGAAATTTCAAGCAAGAGATATAATTTTTTCTTTATTTTTAAAACCTTTTTTGATTTTTTGAAGTTTTGCAATATTGAAAACACCAGAGGTTTTGGGAGGACCCAGCAGCAACTGTACCCAGAATTATATCGTGTCTAAACGCTTTAACAAATGCATAAAATGGTATTTCTTGTGTAACTGTATCAATTCCCAAAATGTATGAACTTGTATCAAATGTAACAGGAATGTAGCACCCATGGGCCCGTCGTGCCACTGGGGGCGACGCCGGGGTCCCGTGGGCATTGGGGCCCGCACAGGATGGAGGGGACTCGGAGGAGGAATTGGAAGGCCCAGAGCAAGATTGGTCAGCCGTGCCTTTGCCCAGTTCACCTGTAGAGAGCTTAGCATGGGATCCCGGGTGGGAGCATTCTCCCGGGGAAGGAGCGGACCAGGTGGAGATGGGAGGCAGCGAAGCAGATAGCGGAGACAGTTATGAATTCCCAAACGGCCGAGGTTCCCAAGAGTTAGCCGAGCAGCAGATGGAGGCTAGCGGATGGGAAAGTCCGGGGGAGGCTGCTTCTCAAGAAGATAGCGATACTAGGCTGGCTGAGCGGGGCCGTTCTCACAACAGGCGCAGGGACATAGAGGAGGGCAGGAGGAGCTGGCATTTGTCCCTAGACCGTCACCGTTCGGAAAGTAGAGACTGGAGACGCCGGGCCCTAGATCGTCGGGGTTCCAGGCCGAGGGATTAAGAACGGCCCCGTGGGAACTGATCCTCAGTTCTCCGGCCACGTCTGATCTGAAGGGCGTTGAAGCGGAGTGAATCTTGGAGCCTAGTTTGGCTCGCCTTGAACCAAGTCCTTGCCTTGTAAACGATTCGCATTGGTGCGGATCCCTTGCTACGTTCCGGAGTGAATCCGGGAGCCTTGCCAAGCTTTTACCACGCTTGTCTTTGGATCTACCTTTTGGAACTTTGCTTACTTTACTGAACTGCAGCTTCGTGCTGATTGCTTTATTCTTTGAACTCTCTTAAGTGAATTGCTTTTTGGATTTGTTTTTATTCAATAAACATAGTTAGCCTTTGCTACGTCTCTGTGTGTGTGTTAAAGGGGCAGTTCTAAGTCGGCGATTGCGACAGTTGGCCGGAGAACTCTCTTTCGCACCACGGGACGTACCAGGAACCGCCGCAGCGCACTCCAGGCTCCCATCGTCCCCACTGTCGCCATGGCAAACCTGACGGATCAGCAGGTGGTGGCGTTGCAGCAGGAGGTAGCGGAGTTGCGTACCCGAGCCGGACGACACCCGCCGGTGAATGCCCCGCACGTTTCAATGGACATCCGGGCGGCGGTGGAAGTTTTTCTTGCCCAGGTCAGGATGTACCTGGAGCTGCGGCCCAACGAGTTTGCCACCCCCCGAGCCCAGGTGGGGTTCGTGTTCAACTGCATGGAAGGGATGGCAGCGACTTGGGCAACTTCCCTCATCAATGCAGCGTCCTCATGTGGGCACTTTAGACACTTTCCTGGCGGCGAACCGGGCGACCTGGGGACCTCCAGTCAACGAGGACCTGGCGGAACGGATTTGGCACGGCTGACCATGAAGGACATATCTTTGGCCCAGTAAATTTCCCGTTTCCGATTTTTGGCCAGCCAGACCAAGTGGGAAGTGGCGGCCTTACGCTATACGTACTTAGCGGGACTCTCGTTCGAGCTTCAGCAACAGATGCTACAGTTGCCCCGACCGGCCGACCTGGAGGAGGCCATCGCCCTGAGTCTGCGGGCGGAGGCGGCCACGCAACACAAGAGAAGGTGGGGGGGCCGCCGTCGCTCACCTTCCTCCGGAACCCAAGACTGGACAACTGTTCCTTGTTATGGTCACCCTCTGGTCTCCCGAGAAGGGGCCGATGATGGTCCATGCCATGATCGACTCGGGGGCTACCAACAATTTCATTGACGCAGACTATGCCCAGTCTGCTGGATTACAATTTCTGGATCTTCAAGAGCCCAAGGGCGTTCAGACTATTGATGGGAGGCCCTTGAAAGCTGGGGCTGTGATCCAGTACACCGCTCCCACCAGGATGTGGACTAGTTCTCACAAAGAAGAGATTTCCTTTCTCTTGACCAAGCTGTCGGACTTTCCTATTGTGTTGGGGGTCGTGTGGCTGACGCTCCATGATCCCCAGATCTCCTGGGCCAAGAGACAGCTTGTTTTTGCTTCTGACCACTGCCAAAGCCGCTGCATGATGGCCCGGGCGTGTGCGGCGCAAGAGGTGACCACGGTGGCCACGCTGCCCAGAAAGTACGCTGGCTTTTGGGACGTTTTCAGCGAGAAAGAGGCGGAACGGCTGCCGCCGCACCGGCCGTATGACTGTGCCATTGATTTGGAACCCGGAGCCCCGATCCCGAGGGGGCGGCTCTACCCCCTCTCGGACCCGGAGCAGCAGGCCCTGCGCGATTTCCTGGACGAAAACCTGCGGAAGGGGTTCATTCGCCCTTCGCAGTCCCCGGCGGGGGCGCCCATCCTGTTTGTCAAAAAGAAATCAGGGGAACTGCGGTTGTGTAATGACTATAGGGAGCTCAACAAGATCACGATTCGCAACCGCTACCCTTTGCCCCTGATCCCCGAGTTGCTGGAACGAATGCGGGGCGCCAAGGTCTTCACAAAATTGGACCTCCGGGGTGCCTATAATCTTGTCCGGATTCGGCAGGGAGATGAGTGGAAGACTGCATTTCAGACCAAGTGGGGCAGTTTCGAATACCTGGTGATGGGATTCGGTTTGTGCAACGCCCCGGCCTGTTTCCAACACTTCATGAATGACATTTTCCGAGACCTGCTGGATCGATATTTGGCCGTCTACCTTGATCTGCTGATTTTTTCTCCGGATCAGGCCACCCATGACCGCCACGTCAGGGAAGTGCTCCAGAGACTGCGGGCCCATGGGCTCTATGCTAAGCTGGAGAAGTGTGCGTTTGATCTGCGTGAGGTGGACTTTCTGGGCTCCCGTCTTTCCTCCACGGCATTGCCATGGACGACACCAAGATCCAGGCGGTGGTCGACTGGGCGGCCCGGCCAGCAAAGGACATTCAACGCTTCCTGGGCTTTGCCAACTACTACAGAAAGTTCATCCCTGACTTGCCAAGTGGGCTGATCCGATCACCCAGTGCCTGCGGGGTAAGGTGCCGTTCGGTGGACGCCGGAGGCGATGCGGGGTTCCGGAGGCTGAAGCAGCTGTTCACCACTCAGCCGCTTTTGCAGCACCCCAACCCCCGCACTCCTTTCATCGTGCAGGCTGACGCTTCTGATGTCGCCGTGGGAGCGATCCTGCTCCAACCACAGGGGACGGACTTGTTGCCCTGCGCCTACTATTCCCGGCAGCTCACGGTGCCGGAGAAGAACTATACCATTTGGGAGAAGGAGCTCCTAGCCATCAAGGTGGCGTTTGAAGTCTGGAGACATCTCCTGGAAGGGGCCAAATTCCGGCTGGAAGTTCACACCGACCAGCGGAATGTGGAGCACTTGACGTCTCAGCGTAAATTGAACCAAAGGCAACAGAGATGGTCCCTGTTCTTTGAGCGCTTCAATTTCCGCATTCACTATGTGACCCCCAAGCAGACCAAGCAAGCTGATGCCCTGTCCCGGAAGCCGGAGTATGTCCGCGGGGGGGAAGGCCTCCCCGAGCAGCCTCTGCTCAAAGCGGAGAACTTTGCAGCCGCTCGCACGGCTCCCGTGCCGGCTCCGGCGCCGTTTCAGGTGAGAGACGGGGTGCTCTATCATCGTGACTCTGTTTATGTTTCTCCGGGCCCTGAGCGGGGGACATTCTAAAGCTTTGCCATGACTCCAAGGCAGCGGGACATTTTGGGCTTTTTAAGACTCTGCAGCTGGTCCTACGGGACTTTTGGTGGCTTAAAGTACGCAGGGATGTGGAGGACTTTGTGGGCTCCTGCCCTGTGTGCCAGCGGGCTAAGAACCCGGGGGGCAAGCCGGCCGGTTTGCTCCAGCCCCTCCCGACCCCGTCTGCCCCGTGGAAGATGATTTCGGCCGATTTCATCACTGATTTGCCCAAGTCCAAGGGGTTCACCACGATCCTGGTCGTGGTGGACTGTCTCACCAAGATGGGACACTTCATCCCCTGTGTGGGGTGCCTACGGCCAAGGAGACGGCCCGATATGTTTGTGCAACATGTGTTTCGGTTGCATGGCCTGCCCGAGAGTTTGGTGACGGACCGTGGTTCCCAGTTCACTTCCCAAAGGAAAATTACCTATTTATATAAAGAAAAGTCCCCAAACAAAATCTGAAAACCCCAAAAAAAGGAAAAAATTGGGACCTGATATATAAAGAAAAGCCCCAAAACAACATCTGAAAACCCAAAAAATTCCCCTTTGTTTAATAAAGAAAAATACCAAACAACATCTAGAAAACACCAAAAGGAAAATTAGCACCTGATATATAAAGGGGAAATTAAAAAACAACATCAAAAAACACCAAAAAAAAAAATTCCCCTGTTATAAAAAGTCCCCAAAAACAACATCTAGAATACCCAAACGGAAAATTAGCTCCTGATATATAAAAGAAGCCCAACCAAACAACTCGATACCCAAACAGGAAATTAAACTTGAATAAAGAGAAGTCAAAAAACAAAAATCTAAAAAAACACCAAAAAGGAAAAATTGGCACCTAAAATATATAAAAAAGTCCAAAAAACATCTAAAAAACCCCAAAAAAGGAAAAAATTAAAACCCCCTTTTATATAAAAAGGAAGTCACCAAAAAACCCAACAAAAAACACCAAAAAAAAAAATTGGGCCCCTGATATAAAAAAAGGGGAAATTAACCAAAAAACATCTAAAAAACCCCAAAAGGGAAAGGGGGGGGACCGAAAATTTTAAAAAAGTAAAAAACAACACCCTAAAAAACCCCAAAAGGAAAAATTGGCACCCTGATATAAAAAGAGAAGCCCCAAAACAAAATGAAAACCCCAAAAGGGGAAAATTTAAACATTATATAAAGAAGTCCCAAACAACATCTAGAAAACACCAAAGGGGGAAAATTCTTTGTTGTATAAAAAAGCCCTTAAACAACATCTGGAAAACACCAAAAGGAAAGTGGCCCCTGATATATAAAATTCCCCAAAAAACACCCTAAAAACCCCAAAAGGAAAAATTTGCACCTGATATATAAAGAAGTCAAAAAAAGAAAAAACCCCAAAAGGGAAAATTATTTGTTATAAAAGAAGTTTTAAACAACATCTGAAAACCCCGAAAGGGGGGAAAATTCCCCCAAAAATATAAAAAAGGGGGAAAAGTACCAAAAAATTCTGAAAAACCCCAAAAAGGAAAATTAGCCCTGATATAAAAAGAAAGTCACCAAACAACATCTGGGGAAAACAAAAAAGGGGAAATTTTTCCGATAAAAAAAGAGAAGTCCCCAAAAAAACACCCAGAAAACAAAAAGGGGAAAAATTAGCACCTGATATATAAGAAAAGTCCAAACAAAATCTAAAAACCCCCAAAAAAAAATGGCCCAAAATAAAGAAGTCCCAAACAACATCTAGAAAACAAAAAAGGGGAAAAAATTGGGACCGGGTTCTCAAAAAGTCAAACAACATCAAAGAAAAACCCCAAAAGGGAAAATTGGCCCCCTGATAAAAAAAAGAAGTCCCCAAACAAATCTAAAAAACCCCAAAAGGAAAAATTTAAACACCTGATATATAAAGGGGGGTTTCAAAACAACATCTAGAAAACCCCAA
>JARBWK010000004.1:136696056-136776658 GCA_030556195.1 Anolis apletophallus | reverse complement strand
GGAGGCTAGCGGATGGGAAAGTCCGGGGGAGGCTGCTTCTCAAGAAGATAGCGTTACTAGGCTGGCTGAGCGGGGGCCGTTCTCACAACAGGCGCAGGGACATAGAGGAGGGCAGGAGGAGCTGGCATTTGTCCCTAGACCGTCACCGTTCGGAAAGTAGAGACTGGAGACGCCGGGCCCTAGATCGTCGGGGTCCAGGCCGAGGATTAAGAACGGCCCGTGTGGGAACTGATCCTCAGTTCTCCGGCCACGTCTGATCTGAAGGGCGTTGAGCGGAGTGAATCTTGGAGCCTAGTTTGGCTCGCCTTGAACCAAGTCCTTGCCTTGTAAGCGATTCGCATTGGTGCGGATCCCGTGCTACGTTGCGGTGTGAATCCGGGAGCCTTGCCAAGCTTTTACCACGCTTGTCTTTGGATCTACCTTTTGGAACTTTGCTTACTTTACTGAACTGCAGCTTCGTGCTGATTGCGTTATTCTATGAACTCTCTTAAGTGAATTGCTTTTTGGATTTGTTTTTATTCAATAAACATAGTTAGCCTTTGCTACGTCTCCGTGTGTGTGTTAAAGGGGCAGTTCTAAGTCGGCGATTGCGACAAGGAAGGCATCCATTCCTCCAGTTCTCCCTTACATAAGTTTCTAGAAACAGAGATTGCCGAACAATTGAGAAAGCCCTCCCCCCCCCCCACAGTCTCCCAGGGCAGATAAAATCAGTTCCTTTGTGTATTATATATATATATATATATATATATATATATATATATATGACAGATAATCACCAGGGCTGTGTTAAAACTGTTCACCTGTTTAGAAATGGGAGCTCATAGTTTCACTAGGGTTGTGAACTGTCCCGTATTGTACGGGACGTCCCGTTTTTCAGCCCCAAATTTTGTTTCCCTTATTTTCAGGTCCTGTCCTGTATTGACAGGACAGGAGGCAGCAGGAGGCGAGGCTGGGCCAATACATACACACACATACTTCCTCCTTCCTCCTTCTCCATCCAGCTACCCCTTTTGGTTCCTCTCGTTTCCTCTCGCCTCCCCGCACGTGGCCGGGAATTGTAGTCCAAGGCTGCCTCCTCTTGATTGAGAGGCACGCGCGGCCCTTTTCGGCCGGACTCAATTTTCCAAGAGCCCTCGCTCCTGGGAGGGGGGGAGGAGGAGGAAAAGGAGAAGGGGGCAGTGTGTGGCATGAGGGAGCTGCATGTACAGTCAATCTGGTCAATCTCTGCATGGATCCTAGCTGGTTCATTTCTCAGCCAATCAGGAGCAGGCATGGGAAGTCTGAATAGTTTTCTGAAGTGTATAAACTATATTGTATTTCTCTATGGAGTTATGCTTGTACATTTTGAGCATCAACTGGTACTTGCGTCTCTTTTGGCCACACTGTAATAAACCTCTGTAGTTTACCTTCAACCTTGAATATTGTTCTCTGTCCTGGTTGATCTGGTTTAGCAGAAGCTCACCGGGACCAGAGCTTCTTATCCATGGTCTTAACTGAAATCACTTCATCATGATAGAACTTGGAGTCCTCTAGTTAGCTGATCCAAATCAGAAAATCCTAGCAAGCTCTGAGCAAAGGAGCTTCAATTTAAAATGCCAGGCTCACCATAACCTTTGGAGGAACAGAGAGCTATTATGTTCATGCTTACAGAGAACCCTCCCTGTTTTCTTTAATCATTAAATGTATAGACTGCTCTTTGCACCTTCCTTTTTCTGCCATCCACTCTGGCAGAGCACCACAGAGAGCTGCAAGTAGTTGCCATCAACTTTGGGAAACACAACTGGTAGCGGATGACAGATTTTGGTGGCATAACTGTGGCTTCTGGTATGTTTCAGGGGTGGAAGTCAAAGGAGCTTACCATTGTGGCCTACTCCTGCTTTCTTTCTTTTCATTAAGAAAGAATATTAAAGACTGAGACTCCATTGTCATTGTCATCTAATCCAGGATCCAAGTGCAGATTAATTGCATTGAACTGGATTATATGACAGTGTAGACTCCTATTATTCAGTTCAAAGCATATAGTCTGCGTTCAGAAGGTGGATTATATGATAGTGTAGATCCAGCCTGAATTTATGAAAAGCATGATATAAATGTTACTGTGCAAACCACAACCTGGGGAGCAAATGCTTTAATCACATTTTTGAAGGGCAGCTTCGGTAAAATACAACTGACATGGAGAAGTTCTAAATTCTGATGGGCACATACACAGAGATATTTTTTAAATAAAAAAACTCTTCCGTTTTGTCTCTCTTTTATGAAAAATGAAGTGTAAAACAGACATTACTCTTTGCTCTTTTTCTTAAAATGACAGGCACTTTTTCTCTTGTGCCTTGGTCCTTTTTGCAGACTATGCTACTCACTTGATGGAAGGCTGTTAAACTAAAGAACTATCTGTCTTGTGCTTTCAGGGTTTTCCCTGACTCAAATACTGAATCTGTCAGTGATCTTGAATGCACAGTATTGTTTTCTATCATTCTTCAAGTGGCAAACAGTTCACTGCGGCCAATTCAGCATCAGTTTCACCCAAAGGCGAGAAGACCGGGTGGAACTCTTGCTTAGAAATCTTTGTCATTTGGCTAAGTATGATCATCTGTGGTGAGGAAGACTCTCCTCCAAACCACCACTCAAATATATAAATCAATTTTTGAGTCAGACGGGAGTCAGATGGGACAAGAGCTGAGTCATCTCATTTTCTTTTGGGTGATCATTGACACAACTAATGAGTAGGTACAGATGAGAGAGCAAGTAAACATTTCAGTATAATTTACTGTGGATGAGTCTTTCCGGAATATCATTGGTTAAATAAATGAAATAAATGTGTGCGAAGCAACTCTGTCTGAAACTCACACCATCTTTTTGGCATCACTGTAGCTGCCTTTTCCTTACTTTTCATGATGAGCTGGATACATTCAAGGACTTTTGCCCCAGTGATCTGGTGTCTTGGATTGTTTCTAGCCTTGGAAACAATGGCTCATCCAATAAGATATGTATTGCTTGCATGGTTTGTAAACCTGCCAGAAAGCCAAACCATGTGAATGGAAACCTTTATGTTGATTCCTTAAAAAATATATGATTCTTTCTGCAATTGATTCTGGGTAGCATAGCTATTTCCTGCTTAATCTTAGTAAATATCATTTTTGGAATATAATTCCAGAACTAACCAGACAACATGACAATTGGCCATCCTCATTCAGAGATTATAGGAGTTGCCATTCAAATAAATTATTTATCTAAGCATTGCTTGGCCAATTTTTTGTATCCATACAGCAATCTTGAATGTCAGGTTGAAGGGTAGAGATTAGCCCAGAACCATGCAGTGATTGAATTTGACACTAGCCTAACCTGGTACCTTGTCTGCTGTAATAATCTTACAAAGAAGCTAGTAAAATGTGGGTTAGACAATGCTATTGTTGGTTAACTAGCAAAACCTAAAGAGGGCTTACCCATGGGCCCTCCTCATCCAGGAGAGAAGTGACTAGCAGGGTGCTATGGGGGTCTGTCCTGGGACCAGTGCTATTCAACATCTTTATAAATGATTTGTACGATGGAATAGAAGGCATCCTTATCAAATTTGCAAATGACACCAAATTGGGATAGCTAATGTCACAAATGATAGGATCAGAATTCAAAATTACTTTAACAGATTAGAGAGCTGGGCCAAAACTAACAAAATGAATTTCAACAAGGAGAAAGGTAAGGTACTACACTTAGGCAATAAACATGAAATGCACAGATATAGGGTGGATGATATCTAGCTTGAAAACAGTACATATGAAAAGGATTTAGAAGTCTTAGTAGACTACAAGCTGAACATGACACCCATTCTCCCTTGAAAAGAAGAAAGGTTAGGTTCCCGGGGTTAGCGAGGGCCTCATAAGTTCCCCATTGCCACCAATGGGCCAAAAAGAGCCAAACCTTTTTGGATGTGGAGTGAAAACGCCCATTTGACAGTGCACCCATTTTAAGAGGTGCGGGAAAATGGATATGGGGGCTTCCAGTATCCAGAAAGCAGAAATGGATAGTGATTCACCCAAAATTCACAAGCCAATAACACAATATAAAGGGAGGTTGCTTTTGTAGGAATCTGTAAACACACAAGGTAAGCTATGGATATGTGATGGATCAAAATAGGATTATAACCACTGTGTTACTGTTTGTTTTAGTGATCCCTTTTGTATTGTTACACATTAATGTGGGAAGCACATCAGATCATGGAATAAACATAACAGTTTAAATTTACCAGTAGTGCAGTGTTTCTCAACTTGCCACTGTGGTTTGTTTTAGGACCCCTGCATGGGGTGTCAGTGTTTCTCAACTTGGGGGGGGGGGGCGGGAGAAGGGGTCACCAAAAACATAAGAAAACACAATATTTTCTGTTAGTCATGGGGGTTCTGTGTGGGAAGTTTGACTCAATTCTGTTGTTGGTGGGGGTCAGAATGCTCTCTGATTGTAGATGAACTATAAATCACAGCAACTACAACTCCCAAATGTCAAGGTCTATTTTCCCCAGATGCCATCAGTGTTTACATTTGGGCATATTGAGTATTTGTTCCAAGTTTGGTCCTGATCCATCATTGTTTGAGTCCGCAGTGCTCTCTGGATGTAGGTGAACTACAACTCCAAAATTCTAGATCAATGTCCACCAAACGCTTCCAGTATTTTCTGTTGGACATGGGAGTTCTGGGTGCCAGGTTTGGTTAAATTCCATTGTTTGTGGAGTTCGGTATGCTCTTTGATTGTAGGTTAACTATAAATTCCAGCAACTACAACTCTCAAATTACAAAATCACCCCCCCAATCCCACCAGTATTCAAATTTGGGTGTATTGGCCATTTGTGCCAAATTTGATCCAATTAATGAAAATACATCCTGCATATCAGATATTTACATTAAAATTCATAACAGTAGTAAAATTACAGATATGAAGTAGCAATGAAAATAGTGTTATTGTTGAGGGTTACCACAACATGAAGAACTGTATTAAGTGGTCATGGCATTAGGAAGGTTGAGAAACCCTGTCCTAGTGGATTGTGACCACCTTTCTCCTACAGAAAAAACTGGTTTTACCTTAGTTTACTGTACACAAAAAATGGATTAAGATTATTTTCATTTGTATTTTAAAAACTACTTCAGTTCCTGGGAAAATGTCCAGTTTAATGGAGAATCCATAATGCTAAACATGTTTGTTTAGAAAACTCTACATTACTGCTGCTTATTATAAGTTGAGCAGCACATTGCAATTAGCAGACTGAGCATAAGTAATCTATTGAGCATGTTGGAATGCCAACAATTGATCACTTACTGGTATTTTCTTTGACTCATTAGTACGTATTGATTACTGTAAATAGAAGTTAACATCATAAAGTAGGGCAAAAAATAATCCCCTCTACATATTAATGCAATGTGTGGAAATAACGAATGTCCATGCAATTAACTACAACATTCAAATTCCAAAATACAAATATAAAAATGTTTCCTTAGATGCAGTCCATCCTAGTGAATTCAGTTTCTTGCTGATATGCTACAAAGAAGCACTTTAGCAAGAGAAAATCATTTACTTCTATTTTTCTCTTAAAGGCAACATGGATGACATTTCTTCATTTTATGCTTACAACATCCTTATGAAGTAGGTTAAGTCAAGACTGTGACCTACCTATGACTACTTGAAGTTTCATGGCTGAGCAGGAGTTTAAGTTCAGAAATCCACAATCCAACTGAAATGCTTTCTAAATAAAGCATTGGTGCTTATGAATCCAGGATATTTCTTTATTAATCATATTGACAGAGGTATGCAAAGCTATTTTTACAGCGTCACCACCACCCATCCTGACATTACAGAATGGCCTCATTATTTGATCCTAAATTTTCAGGACAGAATGAGAAAGATACATAAATTCAATATATTTTGCCCACCTAATGGTGTGGAATGTTGGGTATTATAGTTCAATAGCATTTGAAAGGCTGCACTTTACCCATCCCTGTTTTAGAGGATTGACTATTAGGCTGCACAGTCGTTCCAGGATGTTTAAAGGATATTGCAGTTTATGAGCAGATTTGTATAGGAAGGTGTTTCTCAACGTTTGTAATGCTATGACCCCTTAATACAGTTCCTCATGTTGTGGTGACCCCCAACCATAACATTATTTTCATTGCTACTCCATAACTGTAATTTTGCTGCGGTTATGAATTTTTATATTCATTTATTTAATTATTTCAATTTCTGACGGCCACTCCCGAAGGCTCGGGGCGGTTTGCATACAAGATAGAATAAAACATTATCTGATAAAACAAGAGAATTTAAAAGTTCCCAACATCACTCAAAAGCCTGCCTGAATAAATTAGTCTTGCATGCTCTGTGAAAGGTGTCCAGATTGTGCAGAGCTCGAGTCTCAGGCGGCAAGGCGTTCCACAACACCGGGGCAATGATTGAAAAAGCCCTTCGCCAAGTTGTCATCAGGAGAAAAGATCTTAAGCTGGGGATGTTTAAGAGGTTCTGATCCTCTGACCGTAGTGATCTCGGGGGATTATATGGGATTAGGTGATCTTTTAGGTACACTGGCCCCAGGCCATGTAAGGCCTTAAAAGTAAGAACTAACACCTTGAAAGTAATCCGGAATTCAATTGGTAACCAGTGCAGATCCCGGAGTATTGGTGTTATACGACAACTCGTAGGCTCCCCTGCGAGAAGTCAGGCTGCGGCATTCTACACTAGTCTAGGTTTCTGGATCACTGTCAAGGGTAGGCCAATGTAAAGAGCATTACATTAGTCAAGTCTTGAGATGACCGTGGCTTGGATTACCGTGGCCAGGTCATTCCGGGGCAGATAGGGAGCCAGACGCCTCGCCTGTCGTAGGCAAATGCCTTCTAAATGAATTGTAATGTAAATGTCTGATATGCAAGATGTATTTTCATTCACTGGACCAAATTTGGCACAAATCCACAATACACCCAAATTTGAATACTGGTGGGGTTGGGGGAATTAATTTTGTCATTTGGGAGTGAGTTGTAGTTGCTGGAATTTATAGTTCACCTACAATCAGAGAGCACTGTGGAGTCAAACAATGATGGTTCTGGACTAAACTTGGCACAAATACTCCATATGCCCAAATGTGAACACTGGTGGAATTTGGGGAAAATAGACCTTGACATTTGGGATTTGTAGTTGCTGGGATTTATAGTTCACCTACAATCAAAGAGCGTTCTGACTCCCATAAACAATAGAATTGGACCAAACTTCCCACCCCCATGACCAACAGAAAATGCTGTGTTTTCTAATGGTCTTTGGTGAACCCTCTGACACTCCCTCGTAACCCCCCAGGGGTCCTGACCCCCAAGTTGAGAAATGCTGGTATAGGATGAGGTAGTCTCTCAGATAACCTAGCTATATCCATGTATGCCTTCTTGGTGAAAACCAAATCTTTGAACACAACTTAGAAATGTATTGGTAGCTAATGTAGTTAATTCCAGATCAGCTATGTGTGGCTTTTAAAGCACAGTCCAGACAATTATTGCGATAGATATGGTTACCTGTGGTCCCCACTAAACTTTTATTGACACTGCCATAAAATCCAGATTATCAGATCAGATAATCCACTTTATCTGCGTTGAACTGGATTATATGAGCCTACACCATAATAATAATAATAGATTGTTGAAGGCTTTCATGGTGTGTATGGCCATGTTCCAGAAGCATTATCTTCTGACGTTTCACCTGCATCTATGGCAGGCACCCTCAGAGTTTGTGAGGTCTGTTGGAAACTAAGAAAATGGTAATTAGAAAATGTGGTGCAGCTGGCTAAATGTCAGCTGCATAAGATCTCTCTGATCAGTAGGTCATGAGTTTGAGGCCTGCCCGGGTCGAGGTGGGTGCTCAACCTTCAGTGTAGCCTGCTGTCGACCTTTGCAACCCGAAAGACAGTTGCATTTGTCAAGTAGGAGATAAAGGTACCACATTAAATTGGGGAGGCAAATTTTGACTGATTTATGAGGACCATTAAAGAACTCCAGGAATTGCTGAGGAATGTGGAAGGAACAACAAAGGGACGCTGGAAAGTGCTGAAAGATGAGGAGTGCGTCCGCTCCCCCTGGTGGCCAGAAGTTTGCCTCTGTTCGTCTATATGTCGTATGTTCATCTATATGTCATATGTTGAACTGCAGGGATTGTCTACAAAGTATGTGTACTGTAATCCGCTCTGAGTCCCCTTCGGGGTGAGAAGAGTGGAATATAAATAAAGTAAAAAAATAAATAATAATAAATAATCAGGAAAATGCTAATCAAGGTGGCCAATTGAAACATTTAGACTTACTTTGAATAGACAAGAGTTCTTTCTCCCACCCTGGACATTCCACAGATATATAAACCCAATTTTTCCTAGTTTCCAACAGACATCACGACCTCGAGGATGCCTCCCATAGATGCAGGTGAAACCTCAGGAGATAATGCTTCTGGAACATGGCCATACAGCTCAGAAAACTCACAGCAACCCATTCACATAAACATTTTGTTGTGTGAGTGCAGGACTAGAAATGTTTGTAACTATTAGAGATTAACTATTTACCAGAAATGTATGTAACTATGAGGGACTCACTATTTACCAAAAATGGCAAACAGTCAGTGAATCCCTAGTAGTTACATACTTATTATATCCATCCATTCTAAATGCTCACGTCAGTGAAATATCAAGGGGATGTTTGTCCTTAGTTGAAATTCACTCAAAAATTACTCCAGCCCTAATCTTTCACTCTGGATCTCTGCTTTTCTTTCATAAGGGATCCAGCTCTTGACTGATGTGTCTGGGCAATTATCTGAAAATAGTGATGAATGTTACCGCGAGAGTGTGCAAATGACTGTTTGGAGAGTTTAAGCTTGGATCTATATTAAAGGTCAGTTATCAAAGAAAAAAGGAGGCAAGAATGGATTATTTGCCGCTTGCAGTGAGTAGAATTTTAATGTCACTAATGTTGGTTATTAAGCGTAAATACACAAAGGTTTAAGGAAATCAAAGGATGAATGCAGTCCAGGCTTCTGGCAGTGTCCCCAAGGAGAGCTGGTGTTCAAGGAGGAGCTTAAAATACAAAACGAAGCTTTTTAGGCAATTAGGTTTTAAAATATACCTCCTTTGTGAGCAGCCCAATTCATCTGAAAAAGCATTCTCCTAAGATGTAGAGACCCTGGCACATTGGAAGCTACTCCCAAATTGGTCTTTTGACTTCCCAAGAATCAAACACTGGGCAGATTTCATGCTACAGCAGTGTTTCTCAAACTGTGCTCCTCCAAATGTTTTGGACTTTAGCTCCTACAATTCCTAACAGCTGGTAAGCTGGCTAGGATTTCCAGGAACTGAAGTCCAAAACACCTGGAGGAGCATAGTTTGAGAACCTCTGTGTTACAGGAAAGCAATTTTTCACAATTGATTGTGAAAAAGACTTTGTGAGCTTGACCAATGATTCAAAGATAAAAGGCAGTGCAAACTCTCCCCACAGACTCTAGTTCTTCAATCTTTAACTTAAAATAATAATTAGGGAGGGGAGGGAAGCGGTTTATGAACAAACAATATATATTGTCTGGTTATAGGTAGAGTTACAGGATCATAATAATGTAAGGACCTTCGTGGATCATCTAGTTCATCTAGTCCAACTGGCAGCCCTGGCACCGCGCCCAGCCCCCCAGCCCCTTCCCTGAGGCCCCCTAAGCTTTTTAATAAAATTAAAAATAAAAACAAATTAAATAATAATATTTTAAAATATTACCCACTTCCGGGTTCCGGAGCAAGTATCGTGAGACCACGGAAGCCACACGGGATTTTGCTCTCAACGCGAGATCACGCCTGCGTTGAGAGCAAAATCCAGTGTGGCTTCCGTAGTCTCGCGATACTCCTGTTGCCGAAATCTCGGCTACTTAATCCCTGCGACCCACGCAGATGCGATTTGGACCTTCTCGGCTGCTGTCTCGGTCGGTCATCGCCTCTGCTCGTGGTCCGGCTACTCCTGGATCCTGTGCATTTGGGAAGGTAGGCTAACCTTTATGTTATTATTATGTAATTGTGTATGGATGCCCCTTATGAATTCCCACCCTGCATTTCCCCTTAGTAAAAGATTATATTTGATTGTATGGATGAATTCCCACCCTGCTTAGTGTATTCCCTTATGTATTCCCACCCTGCATTTCCCCTTAGTAAAAGATTATATTTGATTGTATGCATGCCTCTTATGAATTGTAAGTAAATTGGAGCCGGGGGAGGGGTGGGGGCAGGGCGGGGGTGGAACCAAGGAGGGGGTGGGGTAGAGCAGGGGTGGAGCCAGGGGCGGGGCAGACCCTTTGGCCCCCCAGGTCATCAGTGACCAGAATTCAGGCCCCTGGGCCGGTAGAAGTTGGACAGCCCTGATCTAGTTCAACCTGCTAATCAGTGCAGGATCTCCAGTTAAAGCATCCTCAGACTATTGTCAAAGGTTTCCAAGTCAGGAATCACTGGGGTGTTGTGTGGTCTCCATGTTGAGTGGTATGGCTATGTTCTAGCAGCATTTTCTCCTGACCTTTAGCAAGCCTGATATGCAAGTGTTTGAGTGGGATCCATTCAGTAGCTAGGCCTTTGTTATTAGTTATTGAAAATGAACAAAATTTGGCTACCAGTATTGAGAAACACCAGAATCAAGACAATAACTAATGAACACCACCTAGACACAGGAGGCCTCCTGGCAGCAAGCAGTCAAAGGCTTATGAATACCACCCAAGATAAAAGATGCCTCTACACCAGGGGTGGGCAATATTTTTTCCCAAGGGGCCACACGAGAGCCAAAAAATATTATGGAGGGCCGCACCTAAAGGCTGAACTACATTTTAATCTACATAATTTATTTATTTACTATATTATTTACTATATATTACACACCATTAATATTAACATATTAATATATCAAGAAATATTCATATATAATTAGTATTAATATAATTATTATATTATAGTATATATAGACATTATAATATATTGAAATTATAATATAATACAACATTATTATATTATATTATTTATTATATTATTATAATAAAATTATTATAAAATAATAATAAAAACCACTTAAATTAAATTAAATTAAATTCAAGAAGATAAAGTGCGAACCAAGATGGAATGACCCAATGGACCCAGCCCAGAGGATGGCAAAGTGGACCCAGCAACCACCGCAACAGAGCAGAGCAGAGCAGCAGGCGATCGGAGGCTGCAAGCCTCCGCCCGCTCTCGCCCCCAGCCGTTCCCCAGCTGATTGCCCTGCTATGGAGTGCCTGCCATCCCCGGGCCTGCAGGGGGAGCAGTCTGCGATCTGAGGCGGCTTATTCAACCTGGTGACCCAGAAGATGGTCAAGTCTTCCGGGTCGCCAGGGTGATCAGCCCCTGCAGGTCGCCGAGTGCTCCCGCTGCAGCCCCGGATCGCCTCCAGGGATGTCAGGCACTCCAAAGCCGCCACTCCTCCGGCCTGTCTGCCGACACAGGCCCCACAGAGCCTGCGATGGGATGGCGGCAGCGGCACCCCTTCTTCTTGGCCCCCACCCCTGACGCCCTTCTCCCCATGCCGGACAGAATCGGCTGCCATGCCGCATCCGGCCTGCGGGCCGTAGGTTGCCCACCCCTGACCTAGAGCGTCCATACTTTGGTAACAGTGGTGTGTGTGTATATTTGTGTGTGTGAACATGCACATATGTACATGAACAATGTATTCCCTGCACTATCTCTGATACTATTGTCTGGAGTGCAAAAGATAAATAGACAAAATATACTTTGCTTACAAGCATCCTTTATAGTATTTTGGCTGCCTCTTTTGCACAGATTTATGATAATAACTCTTGCCACACACACAATATAAAACAAAACCAAGAAAAAAACCCCTGTTTATTTTGCTATCTAAATAATAAGGCAATTTGTTACAGCTAATTAGTCAAATGCTTCCTTAATCTCAATTAAAAGATAGAGGACTGATTCCCCCTCCCCACTCTTTACCCTGCACATGTAATGATGCCACCTTCCGAAAGCAGCCCGCTCCCCCAAAATCCTTTTTTAATGTCTTCCCAATTACATATTCATTAAGGAATGTGCAGCCCATGGAAAACCGAACTGCTAAAATACATAGCTGCAATCTTAAACAATGATTTATTGTGACATGGGATGTGGGACATTTCCACAGCTTTTGTGATTGCCGTGATGAAGCTGTAAAGCAAATAGCATGAAATGAAGCAAGGCCTCACAATTTAATCAGCTCGTAAACAGATCTACCGCATCAAGCAAATGACATTATTATCCATCTGAAGTAAATCTTGCTAATCTCAGGAGATAAAATCAACATCATTAATGGTCACATGTCATATTCATCAACACTAAACCATCCCTTTTGACAGATTAATCCTAACTACAGCTCCCACGATGTATGGTAATCGAGCTCGGAGCCTGCAATTCATTCCACGGCAAGGCTAACCAGTACTCTTAGCACAGCTATTACAAATAATTTTTTTATTGATTTACATATTTTAAAATGCATTTAAGGTGAGGTGCCATTAAAAATCCTGTCACTATTGCATATTTCTCCCTCCCTGTCTCCATCTGCATTCACAGAAAGGGAAAGCAAAAATACTTTTTGCTCAAGCCAGCAGGGTGGCATCTTCTGTCAAAAAGCAATGAAAGCGGTGTCATTTGAACACTTTCATTTTATTCATTCCATGAGAATTTGTAACCATGCCACTTTTTAGAGTATTCATTCCTATCCAGTGCCAGTGTCGTACATTGGTTGGACTGGGACATGATGAATTCTGGGTGGCCAGTCATTTTGTCTCTAGCTAGCCTACCTCTTAGGGTTGTTGTGAGAATGAAATAAAGAGGGGAATCCTATAAACTAACTTGTCGGCAATACAACAAATACATAAATTATATATGATTATCACAGTAAATAATTGGGGTCGTGATGGTGCTGTGGGTTAAATTGCTAAGCTGCAGAACTTACTGACCGGAAGGTCAACTGTTTGAATCCATGGGACTCCCATCGTTAGTCCCAGCTTCTGCCAACCTAGCAGTTCGAAAACATGCAAAAATGAAGACAAGATCTTCACATACAGTATATTATAACAGCAGCGCGAATGGCCTATGCGAAAGTATGGAAACAAGCAATAACCCCAAGCATAGACCAATGGAGAGAAAAAATGTTAGATATTAGTGATATGGATAAACTAACCTTTTTTATAAGGCAAAGTAACGGCAACCCAATCAACTCCACAGATTGGGAACCCTATGATGAATATTTATCACAATTAGGTATGAACACAAAATAGGGTGAGAGATGTAAAGAAATAAACTGAGTAGTTAAATATAAATATATAGCAAAATAGAAGAACAAGGTAGTTAAGAACTCTGTACAGATTTATGTTTTACTTCTGGAAACACTAGGTCAGACTTTTAAGATGGATACAACCAACTAGAAAATGTTTTGCCTTTGACATGATGTATTAAATATGGAAGTCGAATTTTTTATTTTTATTATTTCTTCTTTTTCCTTTTCCGTCTTATCTTCACCCCATTATTCCTTTCTTTTTCATTCCCAGCCCCCCCTTTTCTTCCCACATCCCCACCCCCTCACCTACCCCAGGTCCCCCCTTCACTTCCGCCTATGCTTTTCACATATATTTTATGTATGTATTACACTGCAAAAACTACTAATAAAAATTATATTTTTAACAAAAGAAAACATGCAAATGTGACTAGATCAATAGGTACCGCTTCGGCGGGAAGGTAACAGCACTCCATGGAGTCATGCTGGCCACATGACCTAGGGGATGTCTACAGACAACACCAACTCTTTGGCTTAGAAATGGAGATGAGCACCAACCCACAGAGTCTGACACGACTATACCCAATGCCAAGGGGAAACCTTTACCTTTTATCACAGTAAATAACTCACCTTCTGTGGAATTCTAAGCAGCACATGTTTCTGCCCACCTTTTCACTTTATCCTCACAATAAAACTGAGAAGTAGGTTAGGTTGAAAAATAGCAATAGACCCAAACCTATGGTAGATTGGGGATTTCATTCTATGTCCCTTTCATCTTTTCCCAGGGCAGTGAAATAGCCACTACACTGCACTGGTTTGTGCTGAAAACTCTCTGATGAATTTTGCTTTGTGTGTCTTCATGGCTTTGAGCAGGTAATATGTAAAACAGATATTTGGCATAATGTTTATCACTCCGACGTTCATATGCTCTACAAGTCGCTAATTTAAACTGCAACCCTACACACAACTTGAACACTTCTGATTAAACAAGTGTTTGAACTGTTGTTATTTTGGTTTCTGTAAAAAAAAAATTGGGGTGAAAATATGCCTGATACACAGCCATGCATGGACATAGCACTGAGGCACAAGTATTTTGAAATTTGGAAGCCACTAGGGAGCATGAATTGCATGGAACCCAAACGCCCCCTGCTGTCCAGTTCCAGCCAGGCTGTGAGCCTCTTGCATGCTGCTGAGCTAGTGCCAGGAGAGGACTATGACTTGTGAATTTTCAGCAGCAAGAGAAAGTTGCATATACCTAAGACATATTCATTGGCAGAAGCTAGTAAAACCTCCAGGCAAGACAAGGCTTGCTTTGAAAGGTGGCTGTGAACTCCTGAAAGGAGCAAATCAGGCTTATTTCATTGCTTAGGTCCAGCTCTTTGTTGAAAGTAGGCAGGAAGGTATTTATTTCATTTATTGAATTTCTGTCCCACTTTTTTCCTGGATCAGGATTCAAGGATGCTCACAACCACAGTATAAACAGCCAGAAACCTACTTTGAACTTTATACTGACTTGGCTCTTCATTCCTTCAAGTCTGTATTATTTTTTTGACATTTCAAAGTAGCAGTTTTTCTCCAGCTGGGATTTTTTAAAATTGGTGATACCAGGAACTGAACCCCAGACCTTTTGCATGCTGTTTATATCATTGGTTGATTGCTTCCCTGGGTCATCTTCTCACTGAGTCACATGCATAGACACTGTCCCAAAAGTCCTGAGATCATTAGTGGAATGGGCAGTTCTGGGACAAGAAAACATTATTTCCAAAAGACCTTTGCAGATAATTTACCATCCAACTGTTCAAACATCTAAATTGCTCTTACAACCTCACTCTGTGAACAGGGGGAAAGCAGGGGGAGCCGTCTTACTCTGTTCTCTCTTCTGGGATAGCCAGCTATCCCACGTTTTTCCCCAATTGAGCTCCATCTTTCCCCTGCTTTCTCCCTTTTGGAGTCAGGTGATACCTGGCTGCACAAAAGGCATTCTGGGGTTGGTTTCTCTGCACTACAGAAACAGAGTCCCATGGAGACCCACCGTAAGTGGTCTTGTGTCATGTGGGACTCTGTTTTGGCAATACAGAGAAACAGAGAGAAGACACAGAGAAGACTGCATCTGGTGATGTCCTTAAATTCCAACTTTTATGTATTGCATTTATTTACTAGAATGCTGATTCAATGTGAATGCTTTCTGTTTCAGAAACAGAGATTCCACCAGTTTGAACACTGCATTCTCTAAACAAGCACAGAATTATGTTGACAACCTCTTTAATGGAGCCTTCTGATTGTTAATTATAGGAATGACTGCAGTAACATAGTTTGCTAGTTATTGACTTAAGACCTCATCACACTGAGGTCAAACTTGCAGACAATAGCAGAGGTTTTGCCATAGATTGTGGCAAATCTGTCGTGGGGAACCCATCACGCCATGCCTTGTATCACCCCCATAGCCCCTTATCCAGTGGAGGGGGGGGGGGGAATCACTACCTGCCTTCCCCTGGTCCTCTCTATGAAACTGCCTCTTATGACAGTTTGGCCTCACTTCAGGCATGGAGCCCCAGCAGAAGTAGATCTACCTTGTGTGATGGGATAAGCTAGGGCTCTGTGTCTGAAGTGAGGTCAAACTGTAATAGGATGGGCAATAAAGAATTGTGTAAAAGTCATAAGTGGTTGGCAAAATTGTCTACAGCAGTGTTTCCCAACCCTTTTTTTGAGCTGCGGCACACTTTTTACATTTACAAAATCCTGGGGCACACCACCAACCAAAATGACACAAAATGACACTCTAACACAATATTTATACACTCAGTGTGAAACCTGAGCCTGTTTCGATGAACACAACATAGATATCCTGGCAGGAGTGGCAGAAAGACACACATGAAGGTCTTGCTCAACAGCTGTCAGTCTCTTTCTGTTTTTAGTTTTTATCGCAGCCAAGATTGAGAAGCTCATCTCACACAGATATGTGGTTGAAAATGGGAGCAATGTCAAAATAGCTGCCACCATTTTTATCCGAGGGGCAGCGTGAGCGTGTTCAGGAGGGGAGGGGGAGGGAGGAAGATGTGGGGTGAGTCTGCGCAGTAGCACTTGCACGGGTCATGTCTTCCTCCCTCCCCTTCTGAGCAAAGCGAGGCAAAGCGAGTAGAGTGAGGCTGGGAAGAAGGGAGCCCGAGTGGAGAAGAAAAAGTGTTCAGCAGGAGGCGGAAGAAAGGGTATTGGAGGTTCCAATTTCCCACGGCACACCTGATGATCGCTCACAGCACACTAGTGTGCCCCGGCACACTGGTTGGGAAACACTGGTCTACAGAAATGAAAGTCAGATCAAAGAAAGACAGAATTTATGAAGACAACTTTTATTGGCTCAGTACAAATATTCTCTCACACCAGAAGTGACTTGCAGTTTCTCAAGTCACTCCTGACACAACAAAGAAAAAGTACAAACATTACTGAATCTGTTTCAAAAATGTATTAATTTATTAATAGTTTATTTTTCTCTTTTGAGATTTGTTATTTCTGTTTCATCCTCTTGAATCCCATGTACATTATAATATGCATTTCTGTTTTGCTAGAGGAATATCTGCAATACAAATTAAAGTGGAGAGAGAATGAGAGCTGTTGCTATAATTTCTTTAAGATACAGGTCACGTGGCCAGATTTTTTTTTGCACTGGTGTGCAGATTATATGATTACATAAATCAAGGTAATACATCCAATAAGAACATTATTTGAAATTCCACTGTGAAGTGAAAGTGATGTCAAAATTCGGAAATGAATCCAGTGTATTTTAAGAACATGTTTTCCTGCTAATTTCTTAGAAGTCACAGTAAGTGATGTGTGTCCCATTGCTCATCCTGAAAGAGGTGGAGTCTTGGGGAGGATTTGATTTCAAATATACAGAGAGAGATTTGGACTGTCAGCAAGGGTTTGGCACTTCCCAACTGCTTTTCCCGACTCTTCAGCTCTAGCAGCCTTTTAAAAAGACTTTCTTTTTGCAAGGAACTGCAAGGGAGAAGAGGCATCCTAATTGCCCCAGAAAAACACCACAGAGTTTTAGCCCTTCCCTATGCTATCCAATGCCCATAAATATATATGGCTGGAGTTACACTTAAAAATGTACTTGTTCTGACTTACAAACAAATTAAACTTATGAACAAACCTTAAAAACCTCTCAGGGGTGTGTGACATTCCAAATGTTATTTTGGATTTTGGAAAAGTTTGGTGATTTGGAGAAATGAACCACCAAAATACAATGTGGGAAGGGATCCTCCAAAGCATTTATGAATACAAACACAAACATCCAAATCTTTTGGATAAATTTGGAAAATCTGTTGATTCTGACTTTTTTTCAATCTAACATACATATTACTCCGCTGCCCCAGGGGATAGGGACTGGTTGGCGTGATTGACAAGGGCAGCTACACACAGTTTTTTCTTGCCAGCCAATCAAAAGAAAGCCAATCACCAGCTTTCTGAAAAGCTGGTCAATATACAGCAGCGTGGAGCTCCTCCATTTTCTGTGAGTGGTGTGGCATTGGAGAGAGAATGTGTCCTTTTAGCTCTGTTTGGTTTCTTTTTGTCTGTTTCGTCCTGTTTCTTAAAACTTTGGAGTGTACTCTAACTACTAGCTTTTTGAGAATTCCTTTTCTTTTGACATTTATCTTCCTTATTCAATTTTTATTTTCCAAATTCTATTAAGGAAGTGTGGGTTCGTGTGTGTTTGGGGTAAGGGTACGTTTTAAAGGACATTTTAAGTGTTATTATTTAATTTTAATCTGCTAAAATACTGTTAGGATTTTATTTTTTTTAACTTTTTCTGCTTTTGAAACTTGACTAAGTTTGGGATAGGTTAGGGATTGTTAGCCACCTTAGGTTCTCAGGAGGAGAAAGGCAGGGTGACAGGGCCGTAGCCAGGATTTTGATGGGGGGGGGGGGGGCTGAGTCTGAGTGAGAGAGGATCTACCCTATCAAACCTTTTGTATCGTCATCTCAATTTACCCATGAATATGGGATATATTGATCATGGTGATCAGATCATGATATGAACACACTTAACAGTTTAAATAATGTACCAGTAAGGCCTTCTCGCGGACCACCCTGAGAATTTGGGGGGGGGGACTGAAGCCCCCAAGTGCCCCCCCCCGGCTATATGCCTGCAGGGTGATGATCATGATGACGACGACGATAATAACAACTCGTGAATTTCTCCCTAGCCATTTCCTACCTACCTCAACCTACTTATTTGTAATTTGGAGTCTGCCTATAGTCCAATTCAAATATACATACCTTGTGTTTGGTTTGATTTTTTAAAAAAATGTACTGTATTTTACAAGTTATGTTAACAGTTGAAATATTGATAATATTGTTTGAAATATTTGGCTTGTTTTTAATGTTCTTTATTTAAACAAATTAGACAAGGGGAAACTCCAGTCCATAGGTTCTTCACAGCTACAGAATTTCTCCCTCCAGCTCCTTGCGTTATTCTGAAGGCACAGCATCTTTTCATGCAGGAAGAAGTCTCTTACTTCCTATCAGTAGCTGAACAAAAGCTCCTCTACTCCAGTGCTGTCCAACTTCTATAGGCCCAAGGGCCGGAATTCCGATGGCTGAGCACCTGGTGGGCGGGGCGGCCCACTGTGGGGCGGGGCCAACTGTGGGAGCGGGGCCGGGGCGGGGCCGATCATGGGGGCGGGGCCAATCACCGGGGGGGGGCCGATCCCCAGAGTGACGCTGTAGGAGGGAGGGTGGAGCAAAGAGGGGCTCCCCTGTGCGCCTCCCTCCCTTCTACAGCGCCAAACCAGGCACAAGGGACGGCGATTTCGCCATGCCTCTTGCCCGGTTTGACACTGTAGAGACGGACGGGAGGAGCAAAGAGGGGCTCCCTTTGCGCCTCCCTCCCTTTCTACAGTGCCAAACGGGCAAGAGGGACGGCGATTTTGCCATGCCTCTTGCCCGGTTTGACGCTGTAGAGAAGGAAGGGAAGACCAAAGAGGGGCTCCCCTTTGCGCCTCCCTCCCTACTACAGCGCCAAACCGGGCAAGAGGGACGGCGATTTTGCCATGCCTCTTGCCCGGTTTGACGCTGTAGAGAAGGAAGGGAGGAGCAAAGAGGAGATTCTCCCTCCTCCTCTTTCCCCGGCGCTGCGGCGCACGGGACAGCAGTGGCGCCGGTGGAAGAGGAGGAGGAGGAGAAGGGAGAACTCTCCCTCCTCCTCCTTCGTCCCTCCTCTTTCCCCCCGCCCATGCCCTTGCCCGGATCCCGGGCGCCGGCGCGCGCGGGGGGAAAGAGGGACGAAGGAGGAGGCAATCAGCTGACTGCCTCCTCCTTCGTCCCTCCTCTTTCCCCCCGCCCGTGCCCTTGCCCCGATCCTGAGTGCCGGCATGGGGAGGGGAAGGAGGAGGAGCTAAGGAGGAAGAAGGCAGCCAGCTGACTTCCTCCTCCTTCGCCCCTCCTCCCCCCCACGGACGTGCCGCGGCTCCGATCGCGAGCCGCGGTGCGGGGAGGGGAAGGAGGAGGGGCGAAGGAGGAGGAGCTGGCTCCCTCCTCCCTGCCCCGCCCCCCTCCCCCCCTCGGCCGCCATTTTAAAAAAATTAGATTTTTTTTTTAAAAAAATTAAAAATGGCAGCCGGGGGCATAGCGGGGGCTGTGTCCAACAGGCTGGGGGGCCGTGTACGGCCCCCGGGTCACCAGTTGGACAGCCCTGCTCTACTCCAAAAGCACCAGATTCCATCTGGTCTTTAAGCAGGGACAGCTCTAGTTAGCATTTGGATGGGAAACATCAACAAGTTACAGATGCTGTAGGATATTTCAAAGAAAGGAACTGGAAAAACCACTCTGAATATTCCTCACCCAAAAAAAACCTCTGTGGGGTTGACATAATTTGACAGGTGACTTGGAAACATATATGTATACATAAAGACAAAATTGATGTTTCCCCCAGGTCTGCTCCATGTGACAACATTGTATACACATGTGTGTCACACTTTGACCACTACCCATTTGACTCTTCAGTGACCAATTAGAGTTCCTCTAACTATATGTACTCATAGCAAATATGGCTATGCTGAAACTTTAATATGTGCTGCAACTGTAATTTCCTCAGCTTCCTTAGTTTTTACTCCAGGGTGCTTCCATAATACATGGTGCTGTGATTCTGTTTTGACTTCCTTGATTTCAAGTTACGGAATGATGGGAGGGAGCAATTCTCATGCCTACACCATAATACAACCCCTGAATCCATAAGTTAAAATGGTATTAATGTGCTATAACTGTGTCGTGTCACCTGTGATGTCAAACATGTGGATCTTTCCCCATTGAACCTTCTCAGGTCCACTTTGAATGTTTACTGTCTATGAAATTGAAGCTTTACTCTCTGAAGGGATGAGAGAAAGGGCTTTACTATTCAACTGTACTAATCTAGTCATGTCATCCCAAATCATTAGTAGTTAAAAAAAGATGGGAGGGCTCCTGGCTAGATTTTTATGTGTTAGGTATCTTTCACTGATAGTAAATGCTAAGGCACTGATGAGTGCACTCTCTCTTAATTGATGCCACATAAAAGCTTTTTCATTTACTGTAAATTTGTTTCACATACGTAAAATGAAGTATGTCATTAAAATGGGCAAAGTAGTGTACCTGGAGACTCAGCAGACTTTATTTAGATTATTATGTGAATATTAAGAGGTAATATTGTGTGCTCCTGTCATTCTTCTTGGAAGTTGTTTGATGGTGGAAAGGAGCAACAGAATCCTAGGTTAGGAAATAAATAAAGGGGAAATTGCTAGAATATCAGTGTGAATCGATGGGATGGGAAGGAGGAACATAGAAATGTGTAACAAAGTCTCTTTGTTTGAATCAGAGAAGCTTTATACAAGCATAATGAAGTTATGAATGCACCAAACCACTTCAGACTATAGGTGATGATAAGGACTGAAAGTTCAAATGCTTCTTTTCCAAAAGAATAATCATTGCACAAAAGCATATGGGTAGGGGAGGGGAGAGGGGGATTTCCACAATCTGTTGTGAAAGTGAAATGGATTTAATTCACTTTGGGCCTTTCCAGGGCCTTTCCACACAATCATATAACTCAGAATATCAAGGCAGAAAATCCCACAATATCTGAGTGACCCCTTGCCATATATTCCACTTCAAAGCAGAAAATGTGGGATTTTATTCAGCTGTGTGGAAGGGGCCAGGTTTTCTTATTTCAACTGGATCATATGAGTCCGCACGGCCAGATAATCTGGGATAAACAGAAAATCTGGGTTCAGATCCTGGGATATAGGACATGCCTGGAAAGGTTCTCTGTCAGCAACTTGGGGGGGATTTGGCAGTCCTGGAGACTGATCGGTGCAGATCAGGGCTGGCTAAGACCCACGTGTTGGTTGGTTGAAATGTTCTATCCACCATCTCTTTTGATTGACGTGCAGATTTGGTGGGAATTTTAATAAATTTTCATTGTCCAATTTGAAGTCTTGTGGCTGTTTTCTTGGTCCACCCATGGAGAGGTATGGAAGCAAAGGAGTGCAGAAAGGGTCAATGTTAATGGAGCTGATAGCTCTGTCCCAGTACCTTTGGAGTGAGACAATGGGTTTCAGATGGCTGTAAAATGGGTGGGTAGGGTGTTGATACAGCATCAATTGGTTCCCATGGAGGGGGTCTGATTGAGTGATTGGGAAGTCTTTTCAGCGAAAAGGCTTGACAGTATCTTGGAAAATCCCCGTGACTCTTTTAAAGTCAATTGTAACATTTATTTATTTATTTATTTATTTATGGTATTTGTACGCCTTTGCTTCTCACCCCAGAAGGGGGACTCAGCATGGCTTACATTCACAGCACTGCAGGCCGCTACACCACAATACAGAAATATAATCATATACAACAATATAATCAACATCACATATAAAATATTAAAACCATTACACAGTCATTAAAATCGATATGTACATCAATAGTTAAAACCATAAAACAAAGCAAAGTGTCATCTACCGCTACGCCAATCCAGTCAATGTCCAAAAGTGCAAGTTATGTCTGCTGCCCAAAGACCTGGCCCCAGAACCACAACTTTAACTTTTTTCTGAAAGCCAGGAGAGATGGAGTCGATCTTATCTCATTGGGGAGTGGGTTCCATAGGCGAGGGGCCAACGCCGAGAAGGCCCTATCTCTCGTCCCCACGAACTGCATTTGCGATGCTGGCGGGAGCGAGAGCAGGGCCTCCCCAGGTGATCATAGCCTGCAAGATGGGCTGTAGAGGCAGATCCGTTCAGAAAAGTAAGCTGGGCCAGAACCTTATAGAGCTTTATAGATCAATACCAGCACTTTGAATTGGGCTTGGAGATGGACAGGCAGCCAGTGGAGCTGACACAACAGGGGGGTGGTATGTTCCCTGTATGTCACCCCAGTTAGCATTCTGTCTGCCGCCCGTTGGAGCAGCTGTAATTTCCGAGCCATCTTCAAAGGCAGCCCCACGTAGAGTGCGTTGCAGTAATCTATTCCTGGGGTTATGTGAAAGGATTATGTTTTTCTTGGACGAATGATGAGATTTTCTGGGGCATCTCTGTGTGCTTGTGCAATTTTGGCAAGTTCACTTGGAAGTCACCTGGAACTGGAAGAAAGGTTATTTGCCATGGGTGTTGGGGTCCATTTTGGGGTTCTGATGTTTCAATAAGAAGGGGACACCTCTTTCTTTTTCACTGGTACACTTGTTGGGACCTTGTTTTTATTTTTAGTCACTGCCTCCATACTCTAGCACTTATTTCCCAGAGAAGTTAGACATGCATCTACCTACTTTCATTTTTCAAACAGACCTTTCTGTTTCAACAGCCCTTTGAGTACTGAGTATGCAAGGTCCATCCCACCTAAACAATGTGCTAGGTTTTCTGGTATTCATTTTTACCAGTATTTTAAACTGGTATTCATTTCTTGATAGTTTAATTTTTAGCAGTTGTATATTTTTAATTTCAACTATTTTTTACAATCTAATGTTGTAAAATTCCAATTTGGTGAGAAAGCAGTTGATGCCTATGATGATTCTACTGTGTTACTCTATTCGATTAAAACAAGGACAACAGGAACACTAATAATATATGGTCGAGACAAAGAAATTATGTACTGAAACACAATAAAATATCCATGTCGAACTGTGTATGTATGACGACTTTTGCAAAGAACCCCCACTTTCCTCATTCATTCATATAAGCCTTTTTACATCTCTGAACTCTGTTGAGGATACAGAGAACCATCAAGTTAAAAATGAACAAAGCCATATGTTAAAAGTAATCTATTAAAAACCCTTAAATGCCAAACAGAATGTGATTGTTTACACTGCCTACCTTTTGAAGGATGGGACTAATCTCATCTTCTTTCCTAGTATTCCTACTGGCTGAGGCCCTGATGTTGTTGGGACATATTAACTAGACTTCCAAATATAATTTCAGCATATGGTAGATTGGTTGGAGAGACAGTGGGTTTTCAGGTATGTTAATTCTAACATGTATATTGTCATAGCCCACACTTTGAGTCAGAAGATTCAGATGAAATGGTAGAGGCAAGTTGCCAGGAAATTGCAGCTCTTGATAACAATTATATGGCAGTGCAGATCCAGCCTAAATCCAAAACGCCAGGGACTGAGGCCCCATCTACACTGCTATATAATCAGGTTTCTGAATCCGTATTATCTGCTTTGAACTAGATTATATGGCAGTGTGGAATCACATAAATCTGTTCAAAGCAGATAATATGGATTCAGAAACTATGGCAGTGATATGGCAGTGTAGATGGGGCCTGAGGCTGAAAAGGAGGCTCTTCTCCTAGGAGGAGATTGCAGATGCCGAAGACCTATTTCCATCATTCATTGAGCAACAGATTGCATTCCCAGCAGTTAAGTAGGAGACACTTACCTAATTAGGCACCTGGTGTCTTGAAACTGCTGCTGATACATCTTCCAGATCTGTTGCTTTGTTGTTTTCAACTCTCCTTCTTGGTTACTAGCAGTACTTTTCAGTATACTTCTGTCTTTGAACTGACTGGAATTTACTGTTATGTTGTACTTCTTACTGACTTCTGGGCTGTTGCTTCTCCCTTCATCCTGCTGAATACTCACTTGGATTATTAACAGCTCTTATATTCCAACCACCTGGTTTCTGGGTCACTTGCTGACTGGAACATAGGACATATATAATTTTATGGGTCAGCACCAGACCTTTCTCATCCATGAGAAAGAAATCTGGCTTCTGTATTTTGAACCGGTTATAGTTTCTGAATCTAGTTTAAGGGTAAGTCCATGTAGAGCCTCTTGCAATAATATAACCCCCAGATGACTAAATATTTTGCTGTGGCCAGATTCTATCTTTTCCCTGAAGGTGCACAACTGATGCAACAGCTGAAGTTGGCAAAGACACTCCTGGCTACAACAGCTGCATGGCATTCAAACAGCAATGCTGGGATTCAGTTGACAAAAATCCAATAAAGAACACAACTACAATACTAAATTAAATTGGGGTGAAAATAATCAGATAAGGCAAGTAAAAAACTAATCTCTTGTATACAAATTTAACAAAAGTAACAAAAATATATGCAATTGCAAATTTTAAAAAACAGAAAATTATATAACGGATATAAACACTTCTATATCTTGTTACTAGTTCAGGGTGTTTTTTGCTTGTTTCAGTTTCCTGTATTAGTCCAATTTGATATTGTTACCATATTTAATTAGCAGATTCATATTTATTTTCACATTGGTAATTTATTTCATGTTATTATACTTTACATCTTGTTGTATTTTTCGATTTTTTCTGCATTCCAATTAAAACACACACAAATCGAAAACAACACTGCAAACATCCAATTGCTCCATTTTGAATAGATTTTCTATGGTAAGACAAGAGGTAGAAAAAGAAAGTTAGAAATGGATGAAAACACTTGCTCATCTCCTCCTCCTGCAACAACAAAACTCCAAGAATGAGACCAGCAACTGCACAATAAGCTTTGCCAGAAGCATCTTTAGCAGCTGCTCTGCAGCTGTTGAATTGCCTGCCCCTAGGACCTGGGTAAGAGTGCTTTTGGAGCAGGGAAATGGCCTTTTCAGCCATGTGAACCACATATGAGACTGCCTTGGGTGCTGGAGAGAGTTTGCATAGGGTGGGGAAATTATGGGGATTACCTGAAAAATAGGTCTGTATGACAGTTGCAACAAGTGGCTCTGGTCAATGAATCTAGTTTGCTCTCATTCTGAACATTACAGGAGCTATTTAAGGTGCTCCCAAATTAATCACCCCACTGACAGCACTTGGATGACCACTGAATGATCTCTCTAATATAGAGTCTTCTCCTTCCTTCCCTCCAGCAGTCCTCAGGTAGATAGTTCTCCCTGCAAACAACAGGAAAGGACCAGAAACCTATATGGATGAGAAGGGAAATCCAGGCACGTGGACACCTTAGCCCCTGAACCATAGGTTTGTGTGTCTCTGATCTAAAGGGGAGGAAGGGTTTGCAGCAGTCATGTGTACCTCATCTGTATGCTACCATCCTATGCAAATTGTGGTTGGTTCAACATCAGTAATAATAATAAAACTTTATTTATAACCCGCATCCATCTCCCCGGAGGGGACTCAGAGCCGCTTACATGGGGCCATGCCCGAACAACACATCATAAAATATAACAGCATAGAAAAACAATAAACATAATAAAAACAATAAACACAATAAAATACATCTGTGTCAACACAACAATACAAGTGAATCTAAAAACAAAACCAACAGGGCGGGCCGCATGGACATATAGGGTATTTAAAAAACTCAGGGGAGAACTGGAGTAGCGTCGGGCACAAAGGGTCACATAGGGGGGAAAAGACTCACAGAAAGGGGGGGCATTTGGGGAGCTTAATCTCCGAAGGCCAGGTGGAAGAACCAGGTTTTCAGTTGTTTCCTGAAGGATTCCAATGAAGGAGCATTCCTGATCTCTCCCGGGAGGGAATTCCAAAGGTGGGGGGCTACCAAGGAAAAGGCTTTCTCCCTGGTACTCACAAGCCAAGTTTGTGAGATTGGCAGGGGCGAAAGGAAGGCCTCCCCTGAGGAGTGGAGGGCTTGGGCTGACTCATGGGAGGAGAGCCGGTCACAAAAGTAGGCGGGTCCCAAACCGTTTAGGGCTTTGTAGGTAATCACCTGCACCTTGAATTGGGCTCAGAAAGTAAACGGCAGCCAGTAGGTGACATTGGACAAATTATGTCTATTTTGGCAATGTTTACAAAGAACCTGTTACAGGAGAAATGTGCATGAGCACACATGCCCATAACTGTTCTTAGCCAATACCAACTCTCTCTTTCAGAGTTTAACTTCTGAGTGTGGAATGGAGCAATTGCAGACCATTTAGCATGCAGCCTGCCACAACACAATTTGCAGCTTTTAGGGCTTGTAGAAAACATGTTAGAGGACAATTTTGTTTATCTAGTACAACATTCTTTCTATTTTTAATTCTTGTGATTAGATTCACATCCAATTAATTCTTCACTTGTTGTCTAAATGCTAAATCCCAGTGCTGCATAACTGCCTATCAGAGTGCTACTAAGCTTAGCTGAATGTATTACAAGTCCCAGCTGTTCTGTACTAAGCATAGTCATCTCTCTTGTGAGAATAAACATTCCTAAGTTTTTATTTTCTTTTTTTGAAAGAAACTGTTATGGTCAGTTTACTAACAAACTGTACTCACAGACCAGAGTGGAACAGCTTGTTTTACATGGCAGTAAATGAATCCATCATGCAGCTTGTCGTAAAGCAAGAGAGTGCATTGTATAGCAGGCAAAAAGCCAGCCTTCCCCAATCTGGTGCCCTCTGGGATGGTTTGGATCACAACTCCCACCTTCTCTGTCTGTTGACTGTGCTGGATGACGCTCCAAAACATCTGCAGGGCATCACGTTGAGGAAGGCAGAGGCAGTGTGGCACAGATATAGAAATGGGTAACAAGTGTGCAAAAGTTTCCCTTTTTATTTACCCTAGTGAAATGTTGGAGAGTATGAAATCTAATATGCAAAAACACAAAGTTATTTACCAGAAAAAATTAGTACTCCATAAAAACTCACTTTAGAGAGAACTGGAAATGTCTCTGTTTGCTGTGTCACATAGGATGAGTTTATTATAGGATGAGGTTAATAGGGGAAAAATTAGGGGAAAATGTGCATCTCGGCCATTGTTCATCTTCGTAATTCCTTTAGAATCTCATTGATAACAAAGCCATTTAAAATTTTACTGTGTGGAAATGACTTAAGTCAAACAGAATAATATACAGGCTACGGTCCTACATTGTAGCAATTACAAGATTAAAGCAATCAGCTTAGAAAATGACTTATTGATGCATCCACAAAGAATACCGCACCACAAAGAATGTCAACACACATAATGACTAGGGTTGCCAGTTAGCAAGCCAGAGAGGATAGTCTTATCCAGTCGTTTCCAAATGCCATCTATACATATCTATACATGCCAGAAGGGGAAGTGCGGCATAGATTGCTAGTACTCTGTGCCCTAGTGACTTCACATGTGCCATCTCTACAATTAGATGTGAATAACATCAGAAAGCCTTCTTCATCAGGTATGAATCTCCATGAAGTTTAGAAGCTTCAAAAATCAGGACGTTAAATCCCTTACTGAGCCTGCACAGACAGACAAAGCCCATTTCTGCACCTGTGTTGCCTTCTACAATAAGAGAGTGAAAACAACTAAAACCTGGGTAAGTACCTAGTGTGTTTATCCTTGCTTTTCCTCCTTAAGTTCTCAGAGTGCACACTTGAAAATAAATGAATTGGATATCATCATTATCACCACCACCAGTGATTGCTCATGGTTGAGTATAATTTCCTTCCAGAGGTAGAGTCTTCATGGTGGATCTGTAAATGACTGCAAAGACCTATTCTGGATCTACATGGTCTTTCACATTGAAGACACAGATGTCCAGATCAAAGTTGGTCATGATAAGGGTTTACTTGATATTCCCTCCTTTTGGTATATTTCTTCATTTTGCCCTGTCCCCTGTCCCGGCCAGCCTCATTTGAGATGCTGGTAGGAGCGAGAGCAGGACCTCCCCAGAAGATCTTAAATTGTGAGGAGGGACGTAGGGGCAGTTGCGCTCTGACAAGTAAGCTGGGCCAGAACCATATAGAGCTTTGTAGGTCAGAACCAGCACTTTGAATTGAGGTCAAAAGTGGACTGGCAGCCAATGGAGCTGACACAACAGGGGGTGGTGTGCTCCCTTTATGTAGACCTGTTAGTAATCTGGCTGCCGCCCATTGGACTAACTGCAGTTTCCGAATCGTCTTCAAAGGCAGCCCCACATAGAGTGCATTGCAGTAATCTATACAGGATGTGACCAGAGTGTGGTCTCTCCCAAGGGAACTCAGGGCAGAGCACAACATACAAACAGCAAACATTCAATGCTGAGACATGAATTCATTATATGCTTACATAAACATTAAAAACATTTGTCTCAATATTAAAACACACTGTTTAAAGCCATCTTGATCATGTGTATATACACATAGCAAACAGGTAATTAGTAAAATGAATAAACATTAATTAAATGAACTAGAAGAGGAAAAGTGAAGGGTTGTGTGATAAAATGGACTATCAATTTTGAGTGTGATATACAAACAGAGCAATGGGAAAGGACGTGGTCAAAAGAAGGCACTCAGTGACAATTTAATGGATAAAACATACTGGGCTTTTTAGAAAATAAAATAATCATAAAGGCTGTTAAAAGAATAAAATACAGACCATCAATAAGCACATGATACTTATCACTTTTTTGCTTATGCATTCTTATATGTGCTTCCAGGTTGTAATTTTGTCATTGGAACTGAGTTACGACCAACGAGAAAGGAGTTATAGAAGAATACTTCAGTATTCTGAAGTAACATGGCTGTTCCAATGTGCCTTTGATTAATCGGTTCACTAGATGAATTGGCCCTTCTAGCCATAATTTAATTTTCGGCTCTTGCACTTTACTATTGTCCTTGCCCCTGTAGTTGTACTGCACGAATCTGGCTTGGCCCTTCCAGCCTTAACATATCATTTGCCTCTTGCATTTTTCCATCATCCCTGTTCTTGCAGTTGTATTGCACAAGCCCTTGCCTCACCCCTTAGTTTGGAAGAGTCTACTATGATTGGCTACTGGTTGTTGCATGATGAATTATGTTTTTAATTATGTTTTTATGATGTTCATATATGCATTTTATTGTGATATATTGTAACCAGGTTTGACTGGACTTGGTCCCCATGTAAGCCACCCCGAATCCCTTCAGGGAGATGATGGCGGGATACAAAAATAAAGCTATTATTATTATTACATGCTCAGAAGTGGTTTATTGCCTACAAAGATTGGCTATGAAAACTGAGTGGTCTATTTCAATTAAAGAAAAATAATTAGCAATTATTTTGAATGAATGGAAACCTCTGGATGACTTTTTGTTAACAAATATAATAATGATACACTTTATTTATATTCCATTCTATCTCTCCGAGGGAACTCAGAGTGGATTACAGGTACATATATGGCAAACATTCAATGTTGTTATACAATTGAAAAAGACAGACAGTACATAAACATCCTCTCATCCATGGATAATCTTTCCTGGTCGTATTTTTGCCAGCATGTTTTTCAGGACATCTTTTGCTTCCCCACCAAAGCAGTATCCATTTATCCACTTACATTGTTGTTTTCAAACTGCTAGGTGAGCAGAAGCTGGGATGGTGACAGGAGCTCACCCTGACCCAGACTTGAACTGCCAATCTTCCAGTCAGGAGGATCTTCTATAGCTGATGGTTTAACCACTGTGTTAGCCCATCCCAATATATGAGTTCAACGAATAAATCTGTGTAGTTTCCAGATAAAATAGGGGGAGGTAGGATAATAAGAATTAAAATCTAATTGCATAAAAGATAGTTGGAAGTCATTTAATTTTTTTCAGGTTCTTCATCTTAGCTTTTGTCCTATATTTAAGTAGTTACGTTGGTTTGTACGTTATGTGGAAAGTTTTAGAACTCTTTATTCTTTATATTTTTGTAGTTTTGCGTATTTTTATAGTGTGTAGTTTGTTTTTGTTAGTTGTTCTATTTGATTTTTATTTTTTGTATATTTTATTCAATAAAATGATTTATATTAAAAATGAGATTGAACCTTATGCCACATTTGGGCATGATACCCAATAACAATCCACTTTCTCTGGGTTGTGATGGTGGTTTGCTTTAGCAAGCTGAATGGCCGGGAAAGTGGAAATCATAGATTTTATCGTAGCTCTTATGATGCCATAGAAATAGTTACCATGTAGAAAAACATTTGGAAGGGTGTTAATGGCTTAGATATGTATAATATCGGCAAAGTTAAAACCTCTTGTAGAAATTCTGACCTAGTTTGAACAAAGGTAGCAAAAAACCAATGAACCCCGCAGTAGACTAAATGCTTTGTTAGCCTTTTACTACAACATTATACATTGTATGCAAAAAAAATGGCACAAATTTAATGCTACCGTTCTCACCATCCAACTCCTTTGGATCTATACTTCACAGATCTTGAATAGCAACATTTTTCTTTTTAGCGTGAAGTTGCTCAAGGTTCACTGGAGACTTTTAAATTGCTGCTTTCAGAGAAATAACAATGTAAAATGACATTATGATATATAACACCTTCTTGTGGGCTTGAACCAGTGCAAAAGCCAGCTGCTAATGCCTATGGGAATGAAGCAATCTCCAAGGTGCTATTGTCCAATTGTCCTTCTAACTGGATCCTGTTTAATTAGTTGCAATTAATTTCAAGAAGTCCGCTACTGCAACATCACATCAAGAAGCATGGAGGGGAGTGTTGTGTATTCAAAATTATACAAATTGTAGAGTCCATGTTAGAAGATAGAAACAAATCGAAACAAGTATTTGAAAGCAAATATTTGGCTTGGACATTCTGAACTTTGAAAAACCTACCCAAGATAGTATGCGTATGCAAAAAAATAAATCAGAAAAGTTGGAAATTGTAAGAGAAACAGAAGTTTTGTAAGCCAAACACCATATCCGAAGCCCGCACCAAATATTTAAGAATCAAAACTTACTCCATAATGTTTCATTTTAATTTTGTAAACCTCAGAAGGCTCCCAAACTCAGTCTCATATTCAGTGCAAGGAAGCAAAGCCATTAAGCCAAAAAGGTTGCTTGCCTGCTTTGCCATTCCTCTCCCAGGAATTAATGGCGTATTGGCATTAGGAGCCATTAAAAGAGGGAATAGTGGATTTTGGGAACAGCACAGAACTCTGGGAAATGTAGTTTGTGAAGAGGAAGAGCCATATTCCAAAGAATTCAAAAGGCTCTGCCCTAAACTACATTTCCCAGTATGCATTAGCATCAGAAAGCACCAATCAGGAGAGGAGATCGGTCTGTAGCCACTCCCAGCCAGAGTTCAATTACATTTGTTAATATTTTACAATTTAGCAAGTTTCTGCCACAAAAGCAAAGGTTCTGGAGTAAAACAACTACTTTCAGAGTAAGGACTATACAATTAAACAGGAAATAACATTGAAACTAGGGACAGATTTTCTTTAATATAAAAAAGTTTTTAAAAACTTTGAAAATTCACCAAAAATCTATGGATAAGTGAAATGATATGAAACTTAAAGGGCAAAAAGTGGTAAATGTACTCTACCATTGTAGAAAGTTTCGCTCCAATAGCTTTAAAAATGATGGAGATAGACGCCCCTGAATTTCCCCTAAATATAGTAATTTAATTATGCACAATTACTGTAACGAAATAGTAACAAAATTTCATTAATCTAGTTATAGTAATGAAATTTTCACTAAGTATAATTTAAAACACTTGAGAAATGAAGCACCAACACCCCCAGATTGTAATTTCTTTTGATACTATGAAGGACTGTAGATAAATGCCTTAAATAAACACTAAAATGAACTTGCACAGCAATAGTGTCAATAATTACTGTACTGTGTTTAGATAGGCATGCATTAGAGAAGGAAATCTTTGTAAATTTCTTTTTAATGGATAACAATGAATAATTCAATGGTTTTTCTCACTTCCATAAGAATGTCCTTGAAAATAGTACAGTTTTTGAAAACAATTCACAGTTAGGATTGAGGTTATGAAGAATTCATGTGTAGGGTTTTCAATTTTTTGTGTATAGAAATGCTTTTTTAAAAAAAATACGTTAAGTCTTTCTATACTTGTTTAGGGAACATATTTCATTTTTTCAGAATCTAAAACAGAAAGATGTCTGATAAATATTCAATGCAAAATCTATGTTAGAGACACCCCAGGACCCCTGATCTATTCTGAGATGCACATACACCTTGGAGGAAAACAGCAAAAGACAAGGGAACTGTATATTTTATAACAGAATCCAAAATATATACCATGAGGATACCCTTTATTAGGCCAACCAAAAGGCACAAAATGTTAGATTTGAAAGCATTCTTCACCTCTTATACAAGGGTTGGATGAAAAGTAATGCCTCCACCGTTGTTACTCCTGAACAGATGACAGTACTGGTATGTGGCAGGTACTGGCTTGTTCAGTAGACTCTCTTCTACTGTTCCACTTTGGCGGAAATCCTTAGCATTGAATGGTTGTGTTGTTAAAGTGCAAAGTATGGAACCCTGTGCAGACGATTGCTCAATGCGACCTAAGCAACGTGCAGTCATTGAATTCTTGACAGAAGAAGGTGTCACCCCAAGGGAGATTCATCAGAGAATGCAAGCTGTTTATGGTGATTGTGTTGATGTGTGTACTGTGTGTTGTTGGGTGAGTAAGTTTAAAGATGTTGAGGTGGGAACATATGACTTGCATGATAAATAAAGAGTTGGACGTCCTCTGACAGCAACCACCGAGTTTCACCAGCAAAAGGTTGACAGATTGATTCAGGATGATAGTTGTATCACTCAGACAGGAATTTCAAACATAATTGGCATTTCACAAGAACATGTGGGTCACATTATTGCTTTGCTTGGCTATTGGAAGATCTGTGCACGATGGGTACCCAAAACAGAGTGTTGACTTCTTCCATGATGGCTTCAGAAAACTTTTTCATCGTTGGCAGAAATGTATCCAATTGTCTGGTGATTATGTGGAAAAGTTAATAGTGGTAGTTAAAGAGCACATTCTAAGGATTATTTCTGTGTTTGATTTATTAAAATATTCCCATCCAAACCCAAGTAACGAAGGTGAAGGCATTACTTTTCATTCACCCCTCATAGGAAGGAAAAAGTGATGGTATCACATCAGTCACCTTTCCTCCTCAATGAAGAAGCCAGTGTGCTTTGAATGCAGGTGTAATGTATTTTGCAGTTTTTATTGGCCTAATAATGATATTGTGGCGATCTATATTTTGGATTTTGCTGTGTTTTGTTGTATGGCCAACACAGCTATCACTATAATTATAACTCCTTTTATATTTTATATAACAGTTGGATTCAATTGCTGTTCCACTTCTGTTTGCAGTGGTAAGAGGAAGGAAATGTACTTATTCATAGAAGTTAATATCTCTTTTACAAAAGAGGTGAAATATGTGTAATCTTGCAAAAGGGGTCCTTGGCAAGTAGTTTAGAGGTAAGGAAAAGGAAGGTAGAAAACTGGTGTATGGTGTGTATGGATTCACTGGATTCTAATGGATCCTGGCACCATGTTCTTAGGATTCTACCAGAAGTCTCAAGATTACCTGCAACCCATCCCTCATTTATCCAAAAGTGGAAGATTTCAGCATAACTTTTTCTTAAACTTTTTCAACTCACAATCCCTTTTCATTTGAGAATTTCTTAATGCAACTCTAGGTATACAGTATAAGTATATAAAATGGGTATACAAATAAAACATGTACTGGCAATAAATCACTAAAGAAACTTATTTTAAAGCAATTATTTGCATACATATAATTTAAAAACAAGTTTGCATACTAATAGGATGGATGTACTTGTTTATTCTACATAAAGCATTAAAACTTGGCTGAATATTTCATACGACAGGACATAAGAGTATCTTCAACTGGGTTGCTGTGAGTTTTCCGGGCTGTATGGCCATGTTCCAGAAGTGTTCTCTCCTTACCTTTCACCAACATCTATGCAGGCATCCTCAGAGGTTGTCAGTGTTGGAAATTGGGCAAGTGGGGTTTACATATCTGTGGAATGTCCAAGGTAGGAAAAAGAACTCTTTGTCTGTTGGAAGGAAATGTGAATGTTACAATTGGCCAGCTTGATTAGCATTGAATAGCCCGGTAGCTTCAAAACTGCTGCTTCCTGCCTGGGGGAATCTTTTGTTGGGGGTGTTAGCTGGCCCTGATTGTTTCCTATCAAGAATTTCCCTGGTTTTTTTTTACTGTTCCTCTTTATTTACTGTCCTGATTTTAGAGTTAGTTTTAAAAAAAACCAACTGGTAGCCAGATTTTCTTTATGTTCATGATTTTCTCCTTTCTGTTGAAATTGTCCATATGCTTATGGATTTCAGTGGCTTCTCTGTGTAATCTGACGTGGTTTTTAGAGTGGTCCAGCATTTCTGGGTTCATCATGTCAACATTCATTTAATTATTATTTTTTAGATAACTCAAGTTTTAAACCTTTGTAACTTGATCGTTTGTCAAAATCTTAAACCTTTCATTGCAGATGGTTGCCATTTTTTATCTCAACTGAGTATGGTTTATGAACCCAACTTAGTGTTTTAGAAGCAAAATTTGAAGGGAAGTCATTCTGTGTCACAAGGCACATCAGGTGATCAATAATAACGTTGTACAATTAAATATTTAAATTCTTAATTATAAAATCAACTGTAGCTGTAAACATTTTAAAGCATCATTTTCACCTGCTTGTTTCATATGTTAACTTTTTCAAATTAAAGATGTTCACGTTTATATACACATACAGCATAATGGTGAAGAAATATTATTTAAAGGCCATTGTTGTTACTTGCTGCAATTAAACACTAATGTTTCTGTAAAAGATGGAGATAACAGCATTTTTTTAACAAAATCAAACATTTGAATACTATACAGTATAAATATATGCTCATTTGGCCGTTTGCAAGGGCATTATCCAGGGGACGCTTGGATATTTTGATGTTTTACCATCCTTTTGGGAGGCTTCTCTCATGTTCCTGCATGGGGAGCTGGAGCTGACAGAGGGAGCTTATCTGCGCTCTCCCCAGATTCGAATCTTTGACCTGTCTGTCTTCAGTTCTGCTGATACAAGGGTTTAACCCATTCTGCCACTGGGGGCTCCAGAAATTATGGTAAGAAAATATAAAAAGTTTTTTTTATTTTCCATAATTAAACTACAGTTTTTCTGTAAGAGCATAAAACTATGCTTGTACAGTAAAAACACTGCAATTCATAATATGCAATAGTCTTGAATCTGAGCCAAGGCGTTTCTGGCAGCGTTCATTGGCATTGTGTGGTGAGACAGCATGCCCAGTACAAAGTGGGCATGTTGTGTGTTCAGAACCGAGGCTGCTGTGAAGGTGCATGATGCAACATGGACAAGCACTGCCAGAAACTCCTTGGATTCATTACACATTTGATTTTGAATTAATTGTTGGTTGATGCGTTCAGAATCTTTTTACTGTTGCCAAATTTTTCATGAACTCCACACTGAATTACGCAACCCACAATTTAAGAAGTTTTGCTCTACAGGGCTAGTTTAAAGACTGCATATTGTTATGAGACCAATGCTCTACTGAGTGGTTTAGGGAGGAGTTTCACTTTCCCCAGCCAGCATCTCCTCCCTTGAGAAGTCAAAACAAAGTTTCCATTGGTATCAATGATTCAATGTTAAAAATAAGTTTTAATTGCTGCTCACTGAGTGGGGTGGATATAAGCACATACCCATATTCACATCCAGCCACAGGCAGCAACTGGCCCTGGACTAATGGTTCCCTTCCTCATATGGTCGGTATTTTGTACAACTCTTGAAAAGCTGGTTTGACTTGAGAGAAGAGGAAACACTGGGATAAGAGAAATTACGGTGCATATTATAAGCCGCAAAATCTCTATTGTGTTAATCTGGGCTCTCAAAAAACTATTTGCTGTTTACAGTTTAAGACTAATTTTAAACAAACCCCAACTTCTACTGCAGTCACAATTTGATTTTATGAAAGCAAAAGCCTGCCATGATTCTAATGGACTTCCTACCTTTCCCTGTCTGGGCCTCCTATTTCCCCTAATCGTTTGTTACTGATGTAGACTGACAGTGCTAGTGTCAGTCTCTTGAAACTGCATCATTGCAGATGGCTAGCCATGTTAGTCTATTTAGCAAGAAAGGCACTAGCACAATTCAGAAATAAAAGAAAGCCACTGTTTCATGTAATATGGATTGGTTGTGGAGAGCCTTGCCCACTCCTCTTTTTGCCCATGAGGATAGTAGAAACTTTGCTGAATTTAATCAAACTACAATTATCCATGATGCCTGAATATCAAGAGCTGTGGCTTGTTTAAACTAGTGAGAAGTGAGAAGGCAGCAAATGCGAAAACTTCTGCCTTATTTTGAAACAATAAGCTAAATAATCCATAGTGTCCCACATTCAGACTTCACAGTTTAAAATTAGAAACAAGGAGGGGCATTCACATTGTCAAAAATATTGATAAATGTCATCTGTATAAGCCAATTGTGCAACAGTGCAAGTTCTGCACAGACATTTTTTTCCAACTAGATTAAGTGCTGTATAAAGAAATGCTTATGCTAAAAAGTCATAATATCTGAGAGGTTTCATTGAGTACAGTGGTTCCCAACCTTTTTTGACCAGGGACCACTCAACCAGCAACCACTTTGACCAGAGATCACTTTCCAACATTAGTATCAAAAGAGTTACAAATCAGTTTTTGGTCACCTTTAGATTTAGTTTGGTTATTTGGGGTGCTGATTCAGAAAATTGCTTTGGATAGAGCACATCAAGCTCTAGTTTCTGATACAGAACCTATGTCATCCAGTAGTCACCACCTGCTCGTCCACTGAAAACAATATTTAATAATCTATCCAAGCAGTCAGGGCTGGTCAGCGACATGGAAGGAGTGGCAGGCAGTGTGAAAGGAGTGGAAATAACATAAAATAAAATGGAAAGAAGCAGGCTTGCGGACCAGATTTTTGTCCTCAAGGTGGTCCATGGACCACAGGTTAAAAATCACTGATTTTGTATCTGCGACATATTCACGTGTGCTTTGAACTTGCCTGTCCCCCTTTAAAATAGGGCAAGCCAAGTTTTTAAAAAAAATCCTGAATGCAGCAACCACACCAACTTTCATTCTAGAAACTAAATACTGAAATAAGAGGTTATATTGAAATGTATGCCACATGGGCTTCTCTCCATCCTTTAGTGAAAACAAAGGGATCCAGCTAATATTCAAACCAGAAATGTATAATGGTATACTGAAAATATACTATATCTTTGCAAAAGTGAATTTGCAAACAGAGAGCATGACACTATCTGTTAAACCAAAGGCTTCACTCCTCTTGGCCAAATCAGGGTTCAGATAAGAATGTGAGAACATTTTACAGCCAAAGTGACCTTTAGTGTTGAGCCATCCAAAATAAACATTTGCGGTAAGAGGAAAGACAGTCTAACTTGCCACTCACTTCTAAATCATAGATTTTGAGGGTGGAGACATATTTGTTTGCTGTGCTTAAATAAAGAAATTCAAGATAATAATTTGACCTCTGAGGCTGGAACATAATTCATTGTTTCCAAGAGAGACTATTTTTGTTTTGTTTTTGCTATGTGAGTCTGTAAATGGTTATCTTACCTCCACACAGTGTGACAGTAGTTTAATTCCTAATGCTATCAATCAAGGCTGGAGCTGGGTTGGTGACAGAGAGCCAGTGATTTACAATAGTCCAGGCACACTATAAAAACCTATGGCAAAGGGTTATGAGTTATCAAGATGTGCTGAGCTGGCATCCGTGGTCAGCAATATGCAGGGTGGGGGAAGCTCTCATGTTGTGGCTGCCCAGTGTTCCATTACCGACGCTTTGTCTCTGAACGAGAGCCAGCAAAAGATGAGCAGCAGCAGAAACAGCAATGCTCATGTGTCTGGGGGTGGAAGGGAAGAGTTTGCAAGAGGATCTGAAGGCTGCAAGACTGGAGGGAGAATGTGAAGGAAACAAATGGCAAAACAGTTATGTCATCAAACCCTGTTGCCGCTCATAAATCTAAAGTGCATGCTATAAAAAGGCAGTATGTTCAAGAATATTAAGAAAGCTGTTTGGAGACTAGTGGCAGGCTGGAGGACTCAAAACCCTTCTAGAAAGTTGAGAAGAAGCGCAGGTTCTGGCAGGGGTCAAAGTTTTCTGGTGGGCTCAAGAGCAGATCTTCAAATAGCATGAGATATGAAGCTTCTCATGGGTATCCCTTACACAGAAAAGGTTCCACATCTAAGGATCTAGATCAGACCTGGGCAATTGCCGGCCCTCCAGGTGTTTTAGACTTCAACTCCCAGAAATCCTAGCCAGTTTACCAGCTGTTAGGATTTCTGGGATTGGAAGTCCAAAACACCTGGGGGGCCGGCAATTGCCCAGGTCTGATATAAATTCTCTTCTCTGTTTCTCAGCATTTTAAAGCTATAAATTTTTTTGTATTTAATAGGGTGCAATTCTGAAAAGAGAAGAATAGATAGCATTGCCTTATCGGAATCTATCTTTCTTACTCACCCATCCCAATAATTAGATATATTATTGTGTTAATTGGATGATTCCATAATCTTTTGGAGAGAAAAAACAAAAAAGAATGGAAATGTAGTCACTGAGGAGACTTGGTTAGAAGAAACAATACATTGAAAACAAACACTTATTTGGTTGTATTGCATGACTCTCAAGATGCTGGATTGCTATATCCAGCCACCCTAGCCAGCATAACCAATGGTGAGGACTGCTGGTGACTGCAATTCAAAAATATTTGGAGGGTGATTTAAATCCTCCCCCAGCTTTAATATACTACCACCCATTCAACAACTGTTCCCTGCTTCCTCCTTAGTTGACACAATTCTTCTTTGGCTAAAGTTGGCGGACAAAAGTGTTGCTGGTCACTTATATTTGTTTCTATGGCTATAACTCAATCTGAAAGCAGTCTCAATCTATACCCGTTGTCCTTTATAGGGAGTGCAACCTCATCTAAATCCTGTTGCATACAACCCTTCTGAAATCAGATTTCATAATCCATGGCATCACCCTCTTGCCTAGATGAATTTTCAGTTTGCTCATTGTCCACTCTCTGTGCAGGGTTTTCATCGTATTCTTGACAATTACAAGTCGGGAAAGAGAAGTAGAGCTGCACACACTCCAAATATTGATGACATGTTGATATATTTCAGTTCAAACCTCTGTATGATTTTCCCCAGCATTTTCATGTAACTTGTTAAAAGCATAGAGGCAAATAATTGTAAAGTTAACAGTAACAATATGGAATGGTAGCTTTTAGCATACATTTATAGATGCTATTTTTCAAACAGATTGAGAACCATTAGAACAGCATACGCTACAAGTCAAATTTCAGAGAGACAGCCCTAAAAAGATATCAGTCCTAAAAATATGTTTGATGACTTTTGAAAGAGGCCACAGCATTGTGGATAGTGCATCTCCATGCCTCTCGATGTGAGGCCAGGGTGGACCATTGTTGGTGATCAATCTGGCCGAGCCTGAGATGCTGTTTCAGGGAGAAACAAGCATAGTCTTCTGACAAATACCGCCACCTTCCTAACCATGAAGCCATACCAAAGGTCACAGAAGTTGCCCAACACCCTGCCTCTGTCTTTCTCTTGGGACCCATTCAGACAGACTAATACCCATTGCCACCCATTGTATCCCCAGCATAGACCATTGTCCTCACCCAGCTTAGGGAATCTACCATCATTAGCACCCATTAGCTCAAACCCTATATTCTTCCCTTCCCACAACCATGAGAGATGAATCAGAGAATAGGGAATGGGGATGCTGCCCAGTGTGGACAGCCAAGCAGTCTCCACATGTTTGTGCTTATATAGTTTAATGGGGCTTCAGTTTATAGCTTGATTTCAATATTTTTTGCTTCTTTTATTCTTAACAGAGATTGTCCCAATAACTATAATGTCTTTGAAGGGACAAATTGGTGCGCAGAACTATTAACTCGGAGAGATCAAAGAACATTAATCTTTTGTTCTGTAGCAAGGCCAATTCCACATTAGTGCATTTCACCCAGTCATTATTAAGCTTGTACCCCAAGGGTGTAATAAATGTTTTATGGCATGCAAACCAAGGTAATGGAATGCAAATACTACAGTATATTCCTACACTTATTTTCTAATATAGTAAACTGATGTATTCTCTTCCAGAAGAACGTCTGAGTGACAGGACTAGTTGAGAAATTTGGAAAGGGTCTTAAATTGAGATTGGACCTGAGGAAGCAAAGCTATGAATGTCTGGAAAAATAGAGGTTGCAAACCTGTGCATTGAATCTGTACATCAGATCTTCAGTTTCATTGGCTTCAGTAGCATTTCAATAGCTCATCTCTATATAGGCTTCCAACTGATTTACATTTTGGGAAATCATCTATATTTTTAAGTTAATCTCTTTCCGTCTTAACCCACAATGTAAACATCCTAGATATATGTGTGTGTATGAATACAGGAATCTTAAATTTTTATTTCTAATTACATTTCCTCCTCTCATTTGCTCTCTAATGTATGGCAACTATTAATTGTATATGCTGTTAAAACAAAAGCCAAGCAAAGTATTTGTACATGAGAATTTCTCATGATATCAGCACACTACAATATTGCAGATTAGTAATTTTAGTTCTTATTTCAATGTATTTTGTACCTTTCTCCTCCAGAACATGGTGGTGATGTTGGAGATCAGCCTGACACTGCTGAGGCTGATGGATTCACTGATCATTTAGAAAGGATGGTGGGATTGCCTGTGGGATTGCCTGTGGATCAAAGTGATGAAGATTCAAGTCAGGGGAATTACGCTTTTCTCTGTGAGACATTTGACCCCGAAAGTGCAGACCTTCAAGGTCAGTCAGATGAGCCAGAAACTGTAACATTAGATAAGGATTTGGGCGAAGAAATAAGTGATACAGAAGGTTCTCAGCAGAAAACACCTGGTCAATACCACATTAGTGCATTTCACCCATAACTCCGTAACCTGGAGTAACGGAGATCAATAGAAGTCTTTGTTTACAGATAGAAAATAGGCATTATCGGTCCAAGTGTTTATATGGAAAGTTGTGGAGAGATTTCGTGGGGAAAAACTTGATTTTATGGATGCCTATTAATTAGCAAGTTGTTTGCCTAAGAGTTAGTTCAGGCAACATAGCGTTCAAGTGTGAAGCTAGGCCTGAGTTCTCTGGTTCTTGTTTCAAGTGAAGCCTTGGTTTTGGATTTAAGTTTCCTGGAAGTTTTCTATGTTTTTGTCTTTATATTCCTGCTCAAGTTTTACTAAGTATACTTTTTGCTTGTGGACTTATGCTGTATTTGTAACTTTTAGACTATTCCTGGACTGTGTTACCTTGGGATTTGCATGAGACATTTGGATTACTGTTTAGATTTTTATCTATTGCTAAAAGTTTTTGGATTATACCTCTACTTTCTTTATTCCTAATTATTTTGTCTATACTTTTAATGTGTTTCTACAATAAACTGTTTTCGTATATTCTTGACTCTTGTGTGGTGCTGTGGTCATAGGTGTTCCCAGGCCTGGAGTGCAACAGGTGATGGCTGAACTGGTGTTTGAATATTGACACAACTACATCACAGATACACATGCTAAGTTTGATGTCTTCTTGAAGCCCAAGAAATGAAAATGGGTGCATCATAGTACACAGGTATAGCAGTTTGATACTACTTTAACTGTTATGGCTTCATCCTATGGAATCCTGGGAAGTGTAATTCGATGAAGGATGAAAGATTAACCACCTCATCTCATGGATTAATGGACGCTTCCTCAACTGAGCCTGCAGGATGCCATCAGATGTCATAAGGCAACTTCTGGCAGGGCTCCATAGAGGAAGCATCCTGGCAGCATGCTAGTATGCTTCCCTGGGAACATGGGAGGCTTCCTGTGTTCCATAGGGAAGAAAGGGGGAAAGCTGGGTGGTGACACTTCCCCTCTTGAGATGAGGTAAGGGGTGCAGCAGGAGATGCAGAGTATGGGACAACGGTTTCCTCCCACAGCCCCACAGATTTGGACCTCAATGTGATAAGGTCTTTAGAGAGCCCCAGTACACTCTCCGGAGGTACAGCACCACAACAGTCTGGCAGAGACTCATTATCTTATGATCAAATGTAGCCAGAACAGTATCATCCATGCATCACCTACTAAGCAGATGAGGAGGCATGAGAGACTCTCAAGCTTAATATAAATAAGAAGCTTTATATATTAGGAAGGAAAAAATCCCCACTCTTCTACAATAAAACTGTATTTTCAGGGAGAAAAACTAACTCCCCCAACAGCTCAATAGAGACTGAGCATGTTTGATAGTCACATAATACTGTGTGCTGGCATAAAGAACTAGAAAATTGCTGTCTATCTCTCTGGATGTAATTGAATATTTTGAAAGAAGTGGTAGCTTACTGGACATCTGGAGTATCCTCAATTGCAGTTGGATCCTCTTTCTCACAATGTATTTATTTAGCCATTTTCCACTCTTCAAAAGAGAATAGTGCAGAGTTGGCCTGGTATTTGACTGCTGTAACACAAAATTTAGAACTGTGTTTTTAACTGGCATGCAAGCTCTTCTCACCCCATCCCCTACTATTGCTAACATGTTGGCAGCAGCTGTTGGACTTTTAGTGCCTTTCAGTGTAGGTTGTCTGGATTAATCTTTGGGACCTGACTAAGTCACTGTATCGGTCCCAAAGAAATTGTTTCATTTTATCCTTACCTTGTTTCCTCATGATCCTCAGTGCTTTTGATGCAGCCTAATAGAGTTCTGTGTTCATTCATTCCTGTGCTTCACAGAAAGAAATGCATTCACTGAGAGAACAAATTGCATTATACACTATCCAAGTTGATCCTTGGGAGTGATAAGTGAGTTGTAAAGCTACAGAGACAGTCAAAGTTAATAAAAGGAAATGGATGGGCAAAGTTTCTCTGCTATTGTAGCTTATGAAGCTCTTCCTTATGTTAAATCCCGCTAAGTGACTGTCATCCACATCCACACACATGCTTAAGATTTGAACTTTTAATTCCACCTTTTAGCAGCACCCGGGAAAATTCAAAAGGTTAACCGCAATTTGTCAAGGCTTCTGGACCTTTAAGGGTTGCTGAGATCTGAGAACTACTGCAAATGTGACTGTGATACTTGTAAAGGTGCAACAATTGGATGGAAATGAAATTAATAGAAATATTCCATTTTCAAGTTCAACAAGACTAGATATTGCAACCTCACGGCCCATGTACACTAGTGGTATCCTTGATCTTAAATAATAAAACCCACTCATGTGTATTATATTTGCATCTTATAATAACAGATAGTAAGATCCAATGGTGATGTCAACTGGCAAAAGTGCTTTTGTCAGCAGAATCGGGAACTGGGAGGAAGGAGAGATCTCTTTTCCCAATTGCAGCTCCTGTGCAACACAAAAAGCTAGTCTGAAGGACTCAAAATCCCTCATGGTGGTTTTTCAGTAGCCCGAGAACAGTAATAGGAAAAGGAAATGGAAAATATATCATTGCATAGGAACAGCATCACTTACAGAAAATGGCAGATTACAAATATAGAAGACGAATAGTGGATAAAAATGCAATAAACCAATAATATAACACAGTAGCACCAATAGCAGCAAAGAGATAAAACACTTGTATATACCCTCTACAAATATCCAGGGGTAGCTGTGTTGGCTATGCAGGAAAACCCACAATCCACAAGGAGTCGTAATTTTTAAAAGCCAACTCCAATGCATAAAATATATTGTGCAAGCTTTTGAAACTTCACTAGCTTTGGCATTGGGCAAAGATGTTAAGAATCATACAGAAAGAAAATGGTAATTCTAATGATATTAGAATTGCAGACCTACATTCTGTTTGAGATGTTGTCAGTTAAGATGGTGTTAAGGGAGTTCAGTGCAGGCAGGGACCACTTCCCTTACTGGCCTAGAGCAGTGTTTTTCAACTTTTTTGAGCAGTGGCACATTTTTTACATTTACAAAATCCTGAGGCACACCATCAACCAAAATGACACAAAATGACACTCTAACACAGTAATATATATAGTTAATATGTTTTTAAATGTATTTATACACTCAGTATGAAACCTGGGACTGTTTCAATGAACACAATATAGATATCCTGGCAGGAATGGCAGAAAGACACACACGAAGGTCTTGCGCAACAGCTGGGAGTTATAGTTCACCTGCACTCAAAGAGCATTCTGAACTCCAGCAATGATGGAATGGAATCAAACTTCCCACACAGAACTACCATAACCAAGAGAAAATACTATAAGAGTTTGGTGGGCATTGACCTTGAGTTTTGGAGTTGTAGTTCACCTATATCCAGAGAGCACTATGGAGGGGAGGGAGGAAGACGTGGGGCAAAGTAGCGCCCGCACGGGCCACGTCTTCCTCCCTCCCCCCTCCCGCAGAAGCGGCAGCGTGAGTAAAGCAAGGCAAAGCGAGCAGAGCGAGGCTGGGAAGAAGGGAGCCCGAGTGGAGAAGAAAAAGTGTTCAGCAGGAGGGGGAAGAAAGGGTATTGGAGGTTCCAATTTCCCATGGCACACCTGATGAGCGCTCGTGTGCCATGGCACACTGGTTGGGAAACACTGCCCTAGAGAACTAAGGACAAAGAGCAATGAGAGGCATGTGACAATAATTTCATTCCTATTAGTAACAGAAGAGTAACTTCATTACAGATCTAGCCATTCCCGTCCCATGTTAAGCTAACTGCTTCCTTCTTAGGCAGAGTACATTAAATTTCTTAAGCAGTTTCTATACTGTTACATTTGGAAGGTGCTGTACAGGTAAAACTTTCCAAACTTTAGTTCGTGCATCTGTGATTGATTGTGACTCAAATGGGACCTCATATTGCAATTGCAACTGAAAAGAAAGAACTTTACAAGTAATTATCCTTAACCTGAGAACAGGGGTGTTATAAATATCACCAAATTGTTCTATGTTAACTTCTGTAACAATGGAATCTATGGTAATTTTCCAGTAACCTATGGGGACTTTCCTTAGAGAGGAAGGTTGCTATGCTCCATTATTGGTGATGCTAAGGATTTTTTTTCTTATTTGTTCTAAGTCATGTGAGCAATGCATATGTAGATCTATACACTGAATGCTCAAACAATTCAACTAACTGGGCAATAACTGTGTGAAAAAGAGCACATATCCAGGGTCTGAGACAGAAACTTTGTTTTTTACTGGAGAATGAACCTGTGACCACCTGTATTTATCCCATGTGCTTTCTCACTGAAGTATGATGGCATCAGAAATTATGTTAAGAATAAACTGAAAAGAACTCACAACATTTCACAAATGATCTCATACAGCTGCATTTCAGCAAGAATAATGAATGTATTATTGCTGTTACTTTCCCTTTGGCCTTTCAGTTAAGTTCAGAGGGGACAAAGAAGACCGAGGAGGGAAAATGTCAAGGTCCCTGCTAGTCAGAAACTTCCAATACATTGATACCTTGAGTTAAGAGTTTGATTCGTTCTGTGACCAATCTTTTAACTCAAATAGCTCTTGTCTCAATGTGAATGTTCCTATTGAATGCATTGAAATGCTATTAATCCATTCCAGCCAACAAAAAACCCCTCCAATTTTTTTGTTACACTTTTTTAAAATAAGAAAAAGTACTTTATAAATAATAAATAATTAAATGCACATTCACGTGGAAGGAAGATCTACTTTAAAATGATAGAAGCACAAAGTTGTGGCAAGGAAGCACAAAGCACAAAGTTAAGAGGTAGAAGCATTATTTTCTTCATACTGTACTCAATCCAGTCTCCCTCCCTCACTAGCTCTCTCCTCCTCTCCCTCTTCATGAAGTCAAACATACCAGGAATAAAAACCACACAAAATCAGCTAACCCAAAGTTCCTCAAAAAGGACAAAGTCAAAGCAGACAGCAAGCTCACAAAGCAGACAAGAGCACGACGCACAAAGCACAGAGGCGGCTCCTTTGGAGATCTACAGCTAGCGCTCCCTCTGGTGCTAGCTCTCTTTCTTAACTCAAAGTACCGCTTGTATGTCAAAGCAAAACCCAAGCCGAGTGATTATGCTCTTAAGTTGAGGTTTCACTGTATTTCAAATCTGCAGTGCTTCACTCTAGTACAGGGGATATATATAAACTTTTTGACACATTGCGTTTTAAAATCTAACAGATGGGCTGGGCCAATGGCAGATGGATGGAGAGTGTTTATGTGAACTAATTGGGGGGGAGAACAAACTCCTATGTACACTGCACATACCTTGTTTGTAGTGCAAAAGAGAGGAAAGAACGAACTCTACAATATTTAAAATGAAGAACAATTTTAATCCAAATAAACTTAACAGTATTTCAGAGGCCGTCTAGTCTAACCCCCTTCTGCAATACAGGAAAAGCACAATCAAAGCACCCTTTGAGTGGTGGAAGGGAAATTTTGGAAGCAAGGAAAGTGTGGAGGAAATTTTGGAAGCAAGGAAGGTATGGAGGAAATGATCTGGGTGGTGAAGGAGGCTTTTGGGTTGAGGGAGGGGAAGGGAGAGGAGTAGGAAAGAAGAGGGAAAGCTTGGAGGGGAAGGGAGGGGGTGGAGGATGGAACCTCAGAACCCCTCAGTATGCTTCATGGAGCCCCAAGGACTCAATGAAGCACATTTTGAGAACCCTGCTCTAGTATATCACCATGCAGAAGTATTTAGTAGTAGCAGGGCTTTAGACCAACTCTAGCAAGTCTCAACAAAGGATTGCTCCCTAAAGATATAATCTTTGTTAGGCAATCCCTAGTTGTCCAAGTAGGATAGCCTTCCAAGATCAGTGTACTGGTGGGTCCATAGGTGGCTGTGGAGCCCTATTCTTGATCTGCATTTTCTCCCACAATGAGGGCATTGATTTCCAAGTGGAAGGCGGTCTCGGTTGGAGTTGGCGTGACGCACCTTCCTCTTGGCATGTTTCTCTCTTTTGTCCACCATTTGTGCCTCTTCAAATTCTGCAGCATTGCTGGTCACAGCTGACCTCCAGCTGGAGTGCTCAGGGGCCAGGGCTTCCCAGTTCTCAGTGTCTATGCCAGAGTTTTTAAGGTTGGCTTTGACCCCATCTTTAAATCTCTTTTTCCTGTCCTCCAACATTCTGTTTTCCATTCTGGAGTTCAGAGTAGAGCAACTGCTTTGGGAGACAATGGTCGGACATCCGAACAATGTGGCCGATCCAGTGGAGTTGATGGCGAAGGACCATCGCTTCAATGCTGGTGGTCTTTGCTTCTTCCAGCACACTGACATTTGTCCGCTTGTCTTCCCAAGAGATTTGCATGATTTTCCAGAAGCAGCACTGATGGAATTGTTCCAAGAGTTGCATGTGACGTCTGTAGACTGTCCACGTCTCGCAGGTGTATAGCAGGGTCGGGAGGACAATAGCTTTATAAACAAGCGCCTTGGTATCCCTACGGATGTCCCGGTCCTCAAACACTCTCTGCTTCATTTAGAAAAAAGCTGTACTCGCAGAAATCAGGCAGTGTTGTATTTCAGTGTCAATGTTGACTTTTGTGGAGAGGTGGCTGCCAAGGTAGCGGAAGTGGTCAACATTTTCTAATGTTACACCATTAAGCTGTATTTCTGGCATTGGAGTGGGATTGGCTGGTGACTGCTGGAAGAGCACTTTGGTTTTCTCTATGTTCAACGACCAAGCTTTTCATATGCTTCTGCAAAGGAGTGGCTTGTAGGTCTTCTTCTGAATGTGCACAGATGACATCGTCATCATCAAAGATAGGATATCCATTGGCAAACACTTTTTTCAAATACAAATAGAGCTTCTTTATGGCTGAGAACTGTTGTTATATACATATTTTTATTATGCTTCTTTTAGTTGGATGCATAATTTGGATGTAGTTTGTTCTCAACCTGATGGTAAAATATTGATGAAATAAAAAACACTGCTCCCATTATCAGCAGACAAATGTTGATAGTTATTTGATTTTGGTATACAAGTGGACACACAGCTGGTCACTAATATGACACTTAAAGCTGAAGGCTTAACCCACACCCCAAGTTCACAGTAGTTTCTGAATGTTAATACTTGAAGCCTTTGGCTAGAAGGACCAAAACTTTATTAACTACAGTGCTAAAAGCTATCATGAAAAAAATCAATTAACACCTGGCATTTTATTTCGAAATCGAACAATTAAAGCAGTCTTTGGCATGATGTAACCACTCACTGTCTCAGTAGAGGATTTACTGAATATCTGATATGGGGTGGTGGCCTTTGAAGGCAGCTGTTAAAAAGCACTTAAATTTACTGCACACTTTTAAAAGAATTTTAAAAAATAATTGTTGTAAGACATGATGCTACGTTAGCAGTTATAAACCCGCCTTTCTTGTACATTAATTCATGATGGAATCTATTTCACTTTGAAAGTCAAGGCAGCCATTTGGAGGAAAAGGTTTTCTTTTGTTGTTAATTCAAGGTGGATAATTTGTGAAGAATATTTGCTTCATCCTGCGTCCAGAGAGAAAAGGGAGACTTTTCAAAACTCATTCTAACCATCTGGGAACTTGCAACAAAAATGTTGTGATGGAGCTAAGAAAGGGCTCCAGCTCAGAGCTCTAGATAGCCTAAAATTGGAAACTTGTTTCAAAGGCTTGGAAACCAGAGTTTTTCTCTCCTACCCTTACCCCATTGTATGTCATAACATTAAATTGTGCATGATTGGGGCTAATACCCAGGCCTTAATAAATATTTTATTTTATTTTATTTTAGCAGAGGGGTTGGGATGGGGACCATAGATAAATCATCCCATGAAATCCTGACGTTTGTCAGGAACACGTTAGAAGGAACACTCACTATGCATATCTGGAAGAGAAGACAAGAAAAGATGGGACAATATAAGAAGACAAAAGAAATCCTGAAATATAATATTTTAATCTTGTTAGAGAAGATACCATAGCTGGGATTTTTTCTTCTTGCTCTTACTTTCTTCTTATACTAAAGAATACATATAACGATATCCCCAAGTTTTTGATGTTACAATAGACTAGGGGTCGGGAACCTATGGCTCGCAAGCCAGGTGTGGCTCTTTTGATGATACATCTAGCTTGCACCGGGGGGCCGCGGCCAAGTCCCTCCCCCCACCCAAAATAGTATGCTCCAGGCAAGAGGCCCGGAACAGGCCGCAAGACGCCTGGTGATCCCTGCTGGACCTGAGGCAAGCAGCAGAGAGGGGGAAGATGCGGCCCCGGTGAACACGGGAGGCGTGCGGAGTTGACCCCCCCACACCCTGGGAGCTATAAAGATGGGCCGAGAAGGCCGTCGGAAAACAGCGTGGAGGGCCCTACCGGGCTCAGGGCCATCGGTGAGGGGGGCCGTGGCCCCCAGGAGCCCTCCCTGCACAGGAATAAAGGCGGCCTGGGAACAAAGGCCACAACGAGACCGCAGGTGCAGAGCAGAGGAAGGCAGGGAGACATGGAAGGGGGAAGTCTCTTCCATGGGAGCACACAGGGCGGCAGCCCAGCTGGGCACTAGGTCTGAAAGCCCAGCGCCCTTCCCGTTGCTCCTCTTGCTACTGCTCCTCCTCCTCCTCCACAAACCGAAGCACACCAGAAGTCGCATTAATGGTGAGTATTATAACAACATTATTTTAAAAATTATACTCATATTTAGTTGAATTCAGTCTTAAAATATATTATATGGCTCTCCATTTCCAAATATTTAGCTTTTATGGCTCTCTGGGTCAAAAAGGTTCCCGGCCCCTGCAATAGACTCATGTGTAGAACTGTCTAACTAACATGGCTCCATAACTTACTACACCCTCTCTTGTTCCCCATCTCCCCCTTCTTTTTCCCACTTTTACTGTGCATTTGAGTTATTTTTTTCTTTTTTTGAAATCAAAATAATACTCATTTGCCAAAACAAAGATCAGAGTCTCATATATAAATGTTGCAATAATCTCGACAAACTTGGAAAGGAAGCGTTGAGGTTAGAGAGATCATTACTTGCTTAAGGCTATCTATGGAATTTTAATAGAAGTGAGCCTACCTCATGTTCTTAGAACTTTATTGCATCAACATGCATTTTCAGTTGTGTTATTGTTGATAGTGAATACATACAGGGCTGAACACCTTTGATATCTCACCTCTCTCCAATCATGCAATTGTGCCAATTTGCAAATTTGTGGTACTGTAATTGTCCTTCCACATACCCTCGTAACCTCGATTTCCTTCACTGCCATGCTGGTGTAATTTTAGTGTTTATTTTAGAGCAATTTGTGTTTATTTTAGAACAATTTTGCAATTCCAGCTATGAAAAAAAGAAAACAAGGCAAATATAACTATATGATATAATGCAAAAAGAAACTGTTCAACTTGATAATAGTGAGGAGAAGAAGTAGCAGGAGAACCCCATTACTTCATGGACAGCATGGCAACACAGAAGTTGGGTTCAACACAGAAGGACCCATCACACGAAGGTGATGGGGAAATTAACAGAATTGGGAACTATTGACAGGCTTTACTCAACAATTGGGGGGGGGGGGGAGTATTCATGAAGAAATGGCGGATTAGAAATTAGATGTGTACAATGTTGTGTGAATAGAAACCATCACCAAAGATGACAGTACAGTAGCGATGCTGACTTGCCTATCTCATGTAATTAAATCCTTAATCACCACACTAACCAAATTATGAAATGTCATGAGCCTTTAACCAGCATGAGGGTTAGAAAAAGATTTTGGCTTTGCTTCATCAACTGTGAAATTTAAATGTAATCACCATGAAACATTCCTTTGCTTTATTTGTATTTTCTGCAGGGAGCTGCACTTGCAAACATTGAGTATATTAATCATTACTCCATCAGCTTATTTCAGTGACGGCTAGCATTAACTTTCACTAAGTGATCAGTTGAATGTGTCTGGCTTCCTAGGTACCAAAGTCAAAATCAAATATATTGTAGGGGTCTTTTCTCAGGTTCAGCAGTGAAACTTTTCCCTTCTTCTGGTCCTGTGATTAGAATGATATGTTGGTATCATAACTCATGAAAAGCCATGAGAGGAAAAAGCCTAAAAGTACAGGATCGGTTCAGTTTTTAGCTGGGAGGGACATATGGAAAGACCTGGTCTTCCATTGAAGGTGATATGGCACACTGAGTAACGTTTTGAAGCGGAAGAAACAAGGGCAAAGATGGTTCTCCTGGATCAACCCACAGTTCTAGAAGGTGTCCAGAGGAGGGCAACTGAAATGATCAGAATTCTGGAGGCCATGACATATGAGGAGTGGCTTAAAGAGCTGGGTGGTACGTTAAGCCTGCAGAAGTGAAGGTTGAAAGGAGATGTGATCGCCATGTTTAAATATCTGAAATATCATAAGGAAGTGGGAGCAAGCTTGTTTCCTGCTGTCCTGGAGACTAGAACCTGGAGGAATGGGTTCAAATTACAGGAAAGGAGATTCCACTTGAGCATTAGGAAGAACTTCCTGACTGAAAGAACTGCTCAGCAGTGGAACTCTCTGCTTTGGAGTCTGGTGGAAGCTCCTTCTTTGGAGGCTTTTAAACAAAGGCTGGATGGGGGTACTTTGGTTGTGCTTTTCCTGTATGACAGTGGGTTGGATTAGATGGCTTATGTGGCTCTTTCAATTGTATGATTCTAAGTAATTTAAAGTAAGAGATAACATAAGCAGTATTAACCCCATTCTTAATACTACTTGTAAAGAGTCACACCTTTTAAGACACACATTTATCTCAAAGTATAACACTGTAGTCTGCATGTTATACACTTGTAACAGGCCCGGACGAAGATAATTTAAAATGGTATGCGACCATTCTTTTGGTGCTCCCTCGCTCTCTGGCCTTGCGCTGGGTGCGGCCAGCTATTTGTGTGCATGTGCTATGGTGTGCGCATGCGTGCCAGTGTGTGCATGCACAGAGCCAGCATGTTCTTGCAGCTGGAAGCGGGAGGCTCTGCCCCGGCTGCAAAACGTTCCTCCATCCTTTTTGGCCTCTTAGAGTGCGATTCGCAACTCCGACCACCTAGTGTCGCGCTGCAACTAAGGCACATGTACGAAAGTTCCGCGCATGTGCCATTGCTGTGGCGCACTCCAAGAGGCCGAAAAGGACAGAGGAACATTTTGCAGCCAGGGCGGAGCCTCCTGCCTTACGCAACTCCAACCACCTGGAGTCGCGCCCGCACGCTGGCCCGAACCTGGTCACATGGCACTCATAAGCGACCGCTTACTTTGCATACTGTCAAAATCCGCCTCTGACTTGTAATGCTCAGAGATATTCTTTCAGATCTTCACAAATGGCACAGCTTAAATAAAACAGCAATTCCTTGATCCCGAGAGAGAGGGGGGGGGGGAATAAGTTTGGAGATGCCCTTTTATTTGGTTCAACTTTTTTCTGGTTGGATGTCTGATACATGCATGTGTTAACGGGAAATTTGAATTATTTGTCAGGCAAAATGACCTTATTTTGAATCTATTTCAGCATGGGATGGAATCAGATGGGAAGCAGAGGAGCCTGCTGGAATCTGACATGAGTTGGAACAGAGACTTTCAGTGCCCGGTAAGTCTGGATAAAGAATTACGGCCATAAAAGCAGAAATAGTTAAAACCCAAGACTTTATTCCACTGCTGAAGCCCTCAACAAAGGAATCTGAAGACTTCAAACATTTGGTCAGACTTTAAGACTGAGCAAACTTAATAGTGAGTCTGTGGCAGCCAGATTCTGCTTCAAGAGACTTTTGTTCTAAAATCTTGTATAAAAGTGGCTGTAGAGAACTTCAATTATAACCAATAACTAACGTTATGCATATGATATAGGATTCCTTAAAAGGCTAAAGATTTATTCTGAGCCAGATTCTTTATATCATCTTGAAAATATGGTAATGCACAAAGGTGGAATGGGAAAGACATGCTTTAAAGTTCACCTTTCTGCTAATTGCTTGCTTGTAAAAATGGTGTGTCCAGCACACAGACCTTTTATAGAGTACTTTACGATGGGAGAGTGAGTGATTCAGCATATTTCTTTTATGCTAGTTCATTCAGGATGTAATATGGAAGCATTCCAAAGTGCTATAGCCCTAGTTCTTTGTGTAGCTTCTTGATTTAACTCTTCTTTTTTCAGGCTAAAGGCAGAATATAGATGACCAAACTACTCCCAGATCATACATCATATCATCATAGGCGATGACTTGATTGCCTTCCAAGGGTAGAGTCTTGGTGGTGGGTCCATAAGTGACTGTGAAGACCTATTCTGGATCCACATGGTCTATCATAATGAGGATATACGTTTCCAGGTGGAAGGTGGTTAGGACAGGGTTTGCCTGACTCCCAGGAAAGCTATCTCTCAGCTTAGAGCTCAGAATAGCTTGTGCATTTGTGTATTCCTGCCAGGTGATAAGAAAAGCATCTCATCTTCCTCCACGCAGGTTGAAACTTGTGCAGAAGGACAATAGGCACAGTATATATTTATTTATTTATTATTCGGATTTACTAGATCGCCCCTCCCCAAGGCTCGGGGCAGTTTCCAACACAATAAAATTACACAAACAGCCTAAAACATCTTAAAAACATTCCTAAAAACAATCACATATGTCATAAAACATCACATAGATTGGAATACGACCAATCTACAGACAGAGGCGGCATGGTTAGGTGGCAAGGTTTGATGTTCAGGTGCTAGTCAGTCACCAAATGCTTGCCAAAATAGCCAAGTCTTGCAAGCCCTGCGAAAGGCAGGAAGACGCAAGTTCTCTTTTGTACGGGTCAAAAGTGCATCTTATCATGGGAGATATCTGAAACTCACACCCAAAAAAATTCAGTGGTCTATGATATTTGATATTAAAAGATAATATTCTATAATATCACAGGATAACTTTCTTTAAGTGTTTTACACTTACAGACACATGACAACTACCATATGAATAATGCCATGTATGCTGTCTTCCTAAGATAATGAAAAATGCTGTTTTGCTGGCATCCACTTTCTTTCTTTGGCATGGAATCAAACAGACTAATGGATGAATGTTTTGGAATGGGGTACACAGGATAGGCTTGTGTGAAAAGCCTGTAAAGGACAAATTATAAAGGAGAAAAGCTCAACTGGAAACAGAGTGTTGCTTTAGCTACCACAGGCCTCTGGCACTGGTAAAGCTTTGAAAGACACCACTGTGCTTTGTGCTGACTAGGGGAAGTTGAATATATCATAGTACTATTTGTTTGGATCTCTGAGATCTGAACAAGGTTGAATCTGTACCTGGGACTTCACCCATTAAGCTTATCGGTATGATGTATATTTATGCACAAGAGTTGTATGCTGGGCCATGTAACTGAGAGGTAAAGCGTCTGGATTGGCCAATGTTGCATAAACAATAAGAGCCTGGTCTTTTGTCTTTGCTTAGCCAACGAAGTGGTAGTTCCTGCTAGCTCTGGCATTTAATTGTATTGACACAAGGTTTGAAGAAGTGTCACCTATTGGAAACTGCCGCATGCTGAGTTTGGTCCATTTTATTTATTTATTTATTTATTTATTACTTCAACTTATATACCGCCATTCCCAAAGGCTCGGGGCGGTTTACATTAAAAGGTATTCAAACAATAAATAGAATTAAAATGTTTCCATCAAAATTCAAAGATCAATCAGATCCCACAGTGCCCAAACCTCGGAAGGAAGGGCATTCCATAATGTAGGGGCAAGGATTGTAAAAGCCCTTCGTCTGGTTGCCATCAGGCGATAGTTTTTCAAACTAGGAATTTCCAAGAGATTTTGCTCCTCAGAACGCAGTGATCTTTGGGGTTTATATGGGATAAGGCGATCCCTTAGGTACACTGGCCCCAGACCATATAAGGCCTTGAAAGTAAGAACTAGCACTTTGAAGCTGATCCGGTGCTCGATCGGTAGCCAGTGCAGCTCCTGAAGGACCGGAGTTATATGGCAGTTCACCGGCTCCTCAGCAAGCAGCGTTCTGCACTAGCTTGAGCTTCCAGACCACTATCAGAGGCAGGCCAATGTAAAGAGTGTTACAGTAATCTAATCTTGAGATGACCGTCGCCTGGATCACCGTAGCTAGGTCACTCCGAGACAGAAAGGGAGCCGGCCATCTAGCCCGCCACAGATGGAAAAATGCTGCCCTGCTGACAGTGGAGATTTGAGCCTCCATTGTCAGCAGAGGGTCCAAAAGGACTCCCAGTCTCTTTACCAATGATGACGGGCATAACGCCTCTTTGCGGCGTTACTCCACCTTTTCATCCCACCCAGGAACTGGGAACTTATTTTGTTTACATGGATATTCTAATTATATTTTTCTTTGGTTCTACAGTGACCACACCCGTTGTGTTATATTGTACCGGGCATAACGCCTCACCATCCAGGGTAGGCAGCTGGATATCCCACTGCCCGGGTGGCCCGGCCATAGGATTTCCGTCTTCTCTGGGTTCACCCTCAACCTGGTGGCACGCAACCATCCAGTAACGGCTTCAAGGCACTGCTGGAAATTATCGGATACCGAGTCAGGCCGACCCTCCATCTTCAGAATGAGCTGGGTTTCATCAGCGTAATGGTGTATTTAGCTTGGTATTCTCTGAGATGGCCTCTTTAGTTTTTCATATAGGACTCTTTGCTGTTCTTACCCAGAGATTGAAACTGGGATCTTTGACCTGCAAAATCTGAGTTCTACAACTGAGCTACAGCTCTTATTTGCTTACCTCTAGGTGTGTAGGTATATGAGATTATTTTTAAAAGCATGCATTAGGCTCCTAACAATTTCTGGTGCCAAATAGCCTTACATTTTGAGCATTTGACTTATTCCTGAGCATGTTCAATAAAATATGATCAAAGTGATTTTGAAAGCCCTTACTGAGGCAAATATTCAATAAGATATATATATATATATATATATATATATATATATATATATATATATATATATATGAGAGAGAGAGATAGCAGAGAGAGGAGAGCAGTCCTATTCACTCTTCCAAATGAGTGAAACAGCTTCACCCCCCACCCCTAGCACACAGCGTGGAGCTGAGTTAGTAAATGGGCACATAAAATGGGGGATGTTTTACTGAGAATTTTGGAAGGCGCAAATTTATTATTGAGTCAGTTAGCAAATGATAATAGTGATAATAGCTTCATTCTGCTTGTTGAGTTCAATAAATGATGAACATACATACTGTGTATGTTGTTATTAGATTTTCAGTGCTCATCAGAAACTGAGAGTAGTTTTGGCTCACTAAATATGTCTTCATACTGCAATCTATATAATGGTACACTTTTCATACCGATCAGACTTTAATATTAATTTGTTCTTATTTATACATCCCAGAAAGACACAGAACATCTTCAGATCCATGATAAAGCTTTCATTCAAAATAAAATATGGTTATATCATCACCGGGGTTAAAATGATTTTATGTTTACTACTTGAAAGATTAATGGGTCACTCAAGCATTTACATTCTTGTACATTTTTATGACACCAGCACAAAATAAATTTGATGCATGCTCAGTAGAGACTGATGGGCTTAAATGTCTAACAGCTGCTCTTTGGAAATTCAGCAATGTTTTAAGTATTGTTCCATTTAGCACTTCCAATGCTTTTGATGCAATTTATGGTTATCAGTATTACTTCATTTATTTGTCTGTGCATCAGAAGAACCTCCTCCCGCACCATTCAAAGAAGAGGAGGAGGAGGAGGAAAAGTAGAGCTAGAACATTACTGTCCTACAGTTAGGATGGCCTATGTATGATGCAGGGAGATCCCCAACACACATGTCTTGTATCCAGAGCATCAGAAAACTAGGTGTGCAGTAATCATATTTTGTCATATACATGTCTCATTCATTTATAAAACTAGAGTTGCGGCGGGGAGTCCTTGGACAAATGTTTGATCCAGGAGCTGGGTGAAATACTACTGACCAAGAAGACCTCCACTATTTATCTTGAACAAATGATAAGTAAAGGTAAAGATTTCCCCTGACATTAAGTCTAGTTGTGTTTGACTCTCGGAGATGATGTTCATCTTCATTTCTAAGCTGAAGAACCTGCGTGGTCCGTAGACAACTCCTAGGTCATGTGGCCACCATGACTGCATGGAGCACCATTACCTCCCAGCAGAAGAAGTACCTATTAATCCACTCACATTTGCATGTTTTCAAACGGATAGGTTGGTAGAAGCTGGTGCTAACAGCTGAAGCTCAACCTGCTCTCCGAATTCTAACTGCCAACCTTTCGGTCAGCAAGTTCAGTAGCTCAGCAGTTTAACCCTTTGTTCCACCTGGAGGTTTGAACAGATGCTGGGAGGAAGTAAATGCAGATGAATGGAGCTTATATTTGTGACATTCCAGTGTCAAATTAAATATACCTCTTGTTGTAAAACCTGGTTGGAAAACGTATCTAAATAAAGAGCATCATGATAACTAAGGAGGTATCAAAACAGGTCTGGAAGAAAATTGTGGAGAAACACCAACTGGGTGTCATTCTATATCTGTCTGTCTGTCTATGAATGAAATCCTCTGGAGCACAATTCAATCAATTATATTTAGAAATGAAGCAAATGTGCTCCACTGACCCTCTGCCTAGTGATCAGGTAAGGAGGACATTAAACACAAAAGTAAACAAAAGGTCACAGCCATAGCTGTGTTGGATGAAACCTGTCACAGGACAGTTATTACCTGGGGCTTTCATAAAACTGGGCTTTATGAAAGAGTGACAAGAAGAAAGTCAGCATATCAAGGCCAAAAGGGACATGACAAATGTGAGGCAAAAGGTTTCCAGCTCTAATAAGACTAAAAGTGAACCTCAAAGGTTGCACATTCAGGGTTGGTGCACATGGGTCATACTGGATACCTCCTCCTTCTGATTCCCAGAGTCCAAAAAGACTTACAGGTAGGACAAAGGCAAGCTTTGACCCTGGGAATAGAGTTTAAGTTTTCCCACGTACAGGATCTCTATTAGAATGAGTGCAGACTAAAAAGGTAGGGTGAACCAAACAGGGTTTATTGAGGGTACAATCAGCAAAGCTGATTACTGCACACCAAAGCTGATGGTGCAAAAGGCTTGAGTTGGTTGCAAAGGGGTTTCCTTAAACAAAGGTATAACAATCACTTGCCTATTTTTCAAAGCAATGGTGCCTCTCTTGATCCCAGGTTCTTCTGTTGCTCTCAGACCTTTGTAGACACACTAGGTTCTGTAAAAGTCCCAAATCTACAGCCTCTGGCGAGGAAGAATCCTCCTATGTTCTGCAGCTTAATTGAGAGCGAAGGAAAACCTTGCAGGTGAAAAAGGGTGGCCTTTTCACAGCAGCTAGACTCCGATCTTGCTTGTCCTGAGGTTTTTTTGGAAAGTGAGGCCAAGGAGCAAAGCCGGCCCCCCGGTAAACTCCGGTAAAGGGAGGAGTTGAGGGCCGGCCACCCGGCTTGGAGCCAAAACGCAGCTCCTCCCCCAGGTGAGCACATGGCAGACAAAGAGGATGTAGAACAAAGGGTCCATGCAGGTACATGGAAAACCAAATACCAGTAAATACAGCCCTCTAGGGGGCGTCACACTCCTCCTGCAACAATGAGGACATATACTATATATGTCACCAGTAGTATTCTTCATCATGAAATTATCTGAAAGAATCTGACATTGGTTTCACCATAAGGGAATAAACAACGTTTGCTTTTTTCAGTTTTGTTCAACACTAAGGATGTCATCCCACAAAGCGGGATGGGGTAGTAGGGGGGGAATCGTCTTCTCCATAAAACTTCGTATTTAAAGTGAATAGAAATTATTTCTCCCACTTCCCTCCACCTTGTGGAATGAGTTCCTAAAGTACCCTTGAAATATTCTAGTAGTAGTTTGAAAGCTAGCTGCTTTGGGGACATTGGTTCTACGGGTTTTGTTTTTATGTCTACATTCTGAAACTAACTGTTTAGGGCCAAGTGCAGTATCATGGCCCATCTATTATTATAGGCAATAGTAATACATAAGGATTTGAATGCCTAGTGTAAACCAGGAGGGGGCCAGGCAGCTAGGACTGCATCATCACGAGTGCCTAGCACATTCCAGGATGGAAATAAGGTCATATATATGCACAGTGTCTAATGAATGAGTATATTCCAGCATCTGCTGTTATGTATTTCGTGTAAAATCATTTATTATGCTATTTAACATGAACAATGTTCTTGGGATGATGGTTTAAGATTAATGAGTTTATTCCTAACCAAGAAGCAAGTTCACAGAACACACATTTTCCTTCAATAATTTGAACTGATAGTTTCAATAATTTCTTTAATACAATCCACATTACTTTGTGGTCCTCATGTTTTACAGTAATATTAAGGAAGGCATTGTTTGAATGAATCTTTGAAAAGTAGAGTTGTAATAGTCATCCTAAATATAACCTCTCATGGCTTGAACTTACAGAACGCTATAGAAAATGAGTGATCTAGAGCTACAATGAACACCCCAAGGGAGTTATTCACAGCTCTCACACACAGGTATTGGCCTATTCAATTTATGTTTTAGATTCTTTTTAAGCAGCTATTCATCTTTGAGACTACTAGAACAAAGTTATAAATATTAGATCAAAATCTCATAAAAACAAGTAAACACTAATATCAGATATAAGAAATACAAAAAAAAATTAGGGAGATTGCATCAGATGTCTGGAGAACATGACCAGACTTTGAAAACATTACAGTATCAGGACCAATCATGTATCAGTTGAAAGAGTATCCCATGGTCAGAGTGCTACAGCAAAGAATGATCTGTCCCTGGTTGCAAAATAATGTAATATTACAAGACAGTGTCACGATCACGGACTTACCGGCCCCTTAAACACACACACGGAGACGTACTGAAGGCTAACTACTTTATTGAATATAAAAACAGTTCCAAAGAATATAGTCCAATAGAATATAAGATAGTCCAAAAGGCTTGAAGTATCAAAGTTCCAAGTATCGTAGCAAATAGGCAAAAAGCTTGGCAAGGCTCCGCAAATCAATGCGGATCAGGAAACAGGGCAAGGCTCCGCAAATCAATGCGGATCAGGAAACAAGGCAAGGCTCCGCAAATCAATGCGAATCAGGAAACAAGGCAAGGCTCCGCAAATCAATGCGGATCAGGAAACAAGGCAAGGCAAGGCAAGGCTTGATGACCACGGCTTAGCTTGTGGTCCCACTCCGCTTCACGCCTATTCAAGTCAGACGTGGCCGGAGAACTGAGGATCCGTTCCCACGAATTCTATACTTAATCCTTCGGCCGAGGTCCCCGACGCTCTAGGCTTCTTCGTCTCAATCCCTGCTTACGGACCTCGGCCGGTCTAGGGCCCGGGACCAATCCCTCCTGCTTGACTCGATGTTCCGTCTTCTATCAAAGGTTCGACCTTGTCTCTCGGCAGCTGTGTTGCTATCTCCCTGAGAGCTTTCCTCCCTAGCCGTTTCCCATACGCCTTCTTCCATATCTTCCTCAGGAGGCTCCTGGGAAGATCTCCCTCCCGGATGTTCATAGCTCCCCGAATCGGAATCTAACTGCACCTGGTTATCTGAATCCTCCCTAGGACCAAAACACATTTCTTCCCAGGCCAAGCTCTCTGTGGGCGAAAGAGGCCCTTGGGAAAGCTGCCCTTCACCCCAGTCATCTAGCTCATCCTCTGAATCCTGTTCTAGCACAGCTGGTTCTAATGCTAATGGGACCCCAGGTCCTGTCCCCTGCCCACCAGGCACAAACGAGAACTGCTGTGCTACAGACAGTGACATCTTCTATAGGGAGAGATGCTCCTTCAGGAGACCCATGTTATTTATATCCTGACTGGAAACTTCCAGGCCATTTAATTGTGTTTGGGAACAAATAGGCTTTTTTAAAAATCAGTTCAATGTGATTTTATTCAGCTATCGTAGCAACAATTCTTGCTGAAATATTATGACTTAGCTGGAGTTTTAAAGCCATTTTGAAGAACAGCTATGTATACAGCACCTTATAGTTGTCCAAGTAGGTAGTTATGATACGAATGACCGTGTTTAGGAAAGGTCATGATTGGTGAACCATATGGAACTGGTACAAGACACTCCATGCTAAAAAAAAGAGAGAAAAAGACCATAGACAGATGGACCCTTGCAGGACATCCCAGCACAAGTGTCTTTGAGTCAAGCAATTCTCCTCAGATTACTTTATGGGCCTAACACTACTGGTAGGAATGAAACCATCCTATCATCGTGCACCCACCTGCTCAAACCGAAGTGTTAGCCAAGAAAGATATTGATGGACTTCAGTTGGACTTGCCAAGATAATTTTATGCCCTGTATTGTGACCCTGTCAGAGTCTCCAAGAAGCTTAAAATCAATCAATAATAAAATAAATCAGATTTGCACAAAACAAGTAAAGGGTGTCATATAGAATTGACACAGAAAGGTGATATATTTATGATCTTCAGCATTGAGCTTCAAAAGCTTGGAATGAATGTAGTCTGGGGTCTTGTATCAGCTTACACTCAGCTAAGTATTTAGCTAAATAACTTTCTCTAGACTGACCACCCCAAATTTCATGGGAATACCTTTCAACTATGCACTGATCATCAGAAGAATAGGTCAGTAAAGTAGGTTGCAGGGCAAAGTGAGTTACAACCATGGCCGTCATGATCATGGCTAAATCACAACTAAGTAGTGTTTGTGAATGCAAAACAGTTATAGTTAAATAGCTATTTCGTATTCGCAACAACAGCTTAGTCACAATTCTAACACTATTGCCATGGTCACAACTTGCTCCAATAATTACAAGCTTAGTAGATGAAGGGAATGCTGTGGATTGTGCATATTTCAGTTTCAGTAAGGCTTTTCAGAAAGTCTTCCATGATCTCAAGGCTAGATTACTGTAACGCGCTCTACGTTGGCTTTCCTCTGTCGTCGATCCGGAAGCTCAAGCTGGTGCAGAACACTGCCGCCCGACTCCTGTCTGGCACGCCAGCAGGTTGCCGTATAACACCCGTCTTGCAGGATCTGCACTGGCTGCCTATTGAGCACCGGATCGCCTTCAAAGTGTTGGTTCTTACCTTCAAGGCTCTGTACGGCCTGGGGCCAGCGTATCTGAGGGACCGCCTCACTCCCTATTGCCCATCGAGATCACTACGGTCTGAGGATGCCAACTTCCTGGAAATACCATCAGCAAAGTCGGCACACCTGACATCTGCCCGCTGGAGGGCGTTCTCCGTCATAGCCCCCACGCTGTGGAACGCCCTCCCGGCCGAAACCAGAGCCCTGAGGGATTTACTCCCATTCAGGCGGGCCTGCAAAACCCATCTGTATAGGCAGGCCTTCGGAGAGTAGGCCCGCGTGCTCTGGGTACTGTGTTGTGGCTCCTGTTGCTGCTCCATTTGTTTTATTGCCTGTTCTGCTATTGCTCTAATTGTTCAATTGTTTTATGTTTTTAATCTTTGTTTTTATGCCCCTGGCTCTTGTGAGCCGCCGCAAGCCCCCGGGAGTCGGCGGCATAGAAGCCTCAATAATAATTAAATAAATAAATAAATATTCTCATAAAGAAGCTATCAAAATATGAACTAAACAATGCTACTGCTAAGTGAATTGGGAACTGGTTAACTGACCACACGCAAAGGGTGCCTACCAATGGCTCCTCTTCATTATGGAGAGAAGTGACCAGTGGGATACACAGGGTTCTGTACTGGGCCCAGTGATATTCAACATTGTTATCTGTGACTTGGGACAATGAAATAGAAGGCATGCTTATATATATGGCAAATGACATCAAATTTGGAGGAATAGTTAATATTTATTTATTTATTATTTCAACTTGCATACCACCCTTCCCAATAGGCTCAGGGTGGTTCACAACACAATCATAAGATATAATCACAAAACTGCTTTTAAAACCCAATAAAAACAATTTATACTAAAACAGAGAATATGGATTAGGCAAAGCCTCTAAAGGTTGAATGCCGGAAGAGGTTAGTCTTGCAAGCCCTCCGGAAGGAAGACAAGTCTGTTATTGCTCGGACCTCCTCCGTTAAGGCATTCCAAAAGTTAGGCACTGCTACCAAAAACAATGCACAAAACACACAAAAAACAAATAAGGCTATGGTGCCTGAATTGCAGCCTAACACAATAGGAAGAAGAGTACCCAGAGAAAATACCCCAAGTGCTCAGTGCAATGCAAGACCAGTACAGGTCATAAGCAAAAATATATGTATCATTTATTATACCCAAAATGGAAAAATATAGAGGCAATAAGCCTCCAAAGAAGTACCAACCAGTGAAATATCACTATATAACAGGAACAAAGCACAAGCCACGGATACACTGAATGCAATAAGAGATACGAGAAACTCCCTCAATGTTACAAGCATAAACATAAATGGAAATACAAGCAATAAACCTTTAAAATAAGAATGTTCCAATTTTTTTAAAAAAGGTGTGGCGATGGGGAGCTCTAAAGCGCCGTCAGTGGCCAATTTATTTATGGCCTCGCTTGAAGAAAAATTTATATACAATTCTAATTTAAACCAGATGTACCCATACATAAAATCCTACTGGAGGTACATAGACGACTGTTTCGTAATATTACATAAGGACACCCCCTTAGATGAATTCCGCACATGGGCTAATAGTTGGCATCCCCAAATTTCATTCACGGTGGCATCCAGTACCAGCCATGTCAGTTTTTTGGACACGACTGTCTATAAAGACCAGGGTAGACTGAGAATCAAAAATTTCCACAAGGAGACCGATAAAAATTCCATCTTACATTATGCAAGTTATCATTCCTTCTCCCTTAAATCCAACCTTCCGTTCTCCCAATTTATTAGATTAAAGAGAAATTCTTCTTACATGAGCGAATTTAAAAAGGAAGCGGACAGATTGTCTTGCGATCTCCAACAAAGAGGATACCCCCCTTCCATTATACAGAAAGCCAGGAATAAGGCCGAAAAAATCCCTAGGAAACAACTCTTGACACCCAGAACAGAGAAAAAAACCCCTCCCAAAAGACTCATTTGGTCCACATTCCTGACCCCCCATAGCCAATCAATGATGGCAATCATTAGAAAATATTGGCCTCTAGTTTCCCACATCCCAGGGCTGGAGCAACCTCCTATACAAGCGTATAAACGCACGCGGAATATTAAGGATCTTTTGGTACACACCCAATATGCTCCCTGTACCCCCTGTAGCTCCCTCTCCCCGGGATGTAGGCCCTGTGGCAGATGCGTATGCTGCAAGCAGGTTTGTCAGGACAAAACTTTATACAGCCCTCAGAAAGGTAGAACCTTCAAAGTTAGGGACTTTACTACCTGTGCCTCAGAGAATGTGGTATACAACCTCATTTTTGGGTGTGGCCTAGTCTACATTGGGATTACCTCACGCCCTTTGAAGACCAGAATTTCCGAACATAAATCGAGAATTAGAAATAAAAATAACTCTACGGAACTCTATAGGCATTTTCTGCAAATGAATCATTCTCCTGAGTCTTTTCAGTTTCTGGGCCTGGAAAGGGTTAAGACACGTCCCTATGGTAACATACAGGACGCTTTGCTGAGAGCTGAATCATGGTGGATTTCCATGATCGCCTGCGAGCACCCTAGTGGCCTAAACGACAATCGCACCATAAATGAGCTTCTTAGGTAAACCTCTCCCCCGCCCTCTCCCCAGCTGACGTTAATGATGATACTACAATGAGTGATTTATGACATAAATAGGGCTAGGTGCTCTTTTACTCCTTACCTTTGGGTCAATACTTCCCCTTATCTGCGATGACGACGGCTAGAACCTCCACGTCATGGGTCTTCCCCCATGAATTTCCTTATGTCCATATGGATGTCATGCTGATGCTTCCCATTTGGGTTTGAACAAGCCTCCACTCCACTGAATCTCTCTTCGGCCTTGGATTGCCCCCCTCCTTGGATTCTTCCCTACTACCCAGTGCATCAGCGTTTTCCTTCACATCTTCCCTGACGACCCCGTCCTTCCCCCATTTGGCATCACACCACTGGGGAACGCCGCGCCTGCGTATTGAATACAGGCTGCTTCCTGGTTCGGCGCTTCTACTGTGCTGCCAGGAACCTCTATCATCTGGGGGGGCTTCGGATTGCATTACTCTTGGGGCATTGGCCTCCAACGTAGGGACGCCCTGATTTTGGGTCTCCTACTCCCTCCTCCCACCCATCTGGGTCAGGGGAGCCTCTGCAGCCGCACCGGGGCAGCCGCACGGCGGCGGCCTCACTTCCAGGCGGGTCCGAGCATTGGTTGCTCTTTCTACCTCCAGACCGGCGTTTTGGATCCTCCGGGGCTCCAACCTCATGCTTTGGTATTCCAGGGGGACATTCCTCACCACCCGCCGAGAGAATATCCTCATTTGAGGAGCTCCCATGTTTATTGCTTGTATTTCCATTTATGTTTATGCTTGTAACATTGAGGGAGTTTCTCGTATCTCTTATTGCATTCAGTGTATCCGTGGCTTGTGCTTTGTTTCTGTTATATAGTGATATTTCACTGGTTGGTACTTCTTTGGAGGCTTATTGCCTCTATATTTTTCCATTTTGGGTATAATAAATGATACATATATTTTTGCTTATGACCTGTACTGGTCTTGCATTGCACTGAGCACTTGGGGTATTTTCTCTGGGTACTCTTCTTCCTATTGTGTTAGACTGCTACCAAAAAGGCACGCTGTCTCGTAGATGACAAGCAACAGGTTCTGACCGACTGGACTTCCAAAAGATTTTGATCCTTGGACCATAGCGATCTCTGGGGGATATACCTTGAGAACAGGATCAGAATCCAAAATGACCATAACAGATTAAAGAGCTTTACTAAACGTTTAAAGAAAGGAATTTGAATAGGGAGAAATGTATGATACTGCACTTAGGACCTCATCACATTAGTTGCCCTAACACAGGCAATAGCAGGGGGATTCCATGGGACAGTGGGGAAATCTATCACCTCTCACCCTGCAGTGCCCACAGCACTGCCTTCCCCATTACATGGCTTCCATCTATGCTCATCTGGCTGCTGGCAACAAGGACATGGGAAAGCTTCTGTGTTCTCATTGCTCCATCCTAAGATGCTTTCAGCACAGTTCAGGGACTGAAATCTGCTGGAAGTACCTGTGTGTCATTCGCTGGGATCCTGCAGGCTCCATCCTCAAACTGTGCTGAAAGCATCCTAGAATGGGCAAGTTTGCCAGTGTGATGAAGTACTGTCTTCGGCAATAAAAATGAAATACAAGGATACAAGATGGGTGATACCTGACTTGAAAACAGTACATGTGAAAGGGGTTTAAGACCACAAGTCTACAAAAATCATGCAATATAGGAATCTGGCAACTGTAGATAGTGAGGAAATGCCATAATTTAGATATAACTGCATAAATGGGTCTCACTCCATAAGTCAACTGTCACAGTTCTCTAGTATGGCTATCTGAAAAAGAGCTATAAATGCCCAGTAGCTCACTTGGATTAGAATAAAAGAAGAACTAATTTTCATCAGTACTTATTGCACCTCTTTTGGAATTATCAAATAGCTTCATTCAACAACTCTGCGTACATGAATGATATTGAGAACAAGATGGAACTTTGAGGGTCTCCTTAGCACAGGTGTCATTGAGAAGAAAAAGGTCACCAAATGCTGTACTTCAGAACTAACCAGGCAAGAAACAAAGTACCAGTCACTAGGAAAAGTGCCTTCTGTTGTTGCCTTCAGATAGGTGAAGTCCTGGTCAATTATATTCAGTTCTGTAAATACAACCAGGAGAAGTCTGCTGTCTTTCTTTCCCAAGAAAGATTATCTGTCAGGACAACTTGATTAGAAGGTATACGTTATTTTCATACTTTTTTGACTGATTTATGAGGCCATAAAGAATCGCTGAGGATTGCGGAAGAACAACACGGGACGCTGGAAAAACGCTGAGAGTGATGAGGAGCGTGTCAGCTCCCCCTGGTGGCCAGAAGTTTGCCTCTGTTCATCTATGTTCGTCTATGTTCGTCTATGTTCGGCTATATATGTCTATATATGTTGAACTGCAGGGATTGTCTGCAAGGATGTGTACTGTAATCCGATCTGAGTCCCCTTCGGTGTGAGAAGAGCAGAATATAAATAAAGTAAATACATAAATAGATAAATACTTTCTTTCATGTTTTAAATTGATTTTTAAGGATTTTCACTGGTTAATTTGAGTCTCTATTGTAGAAAGAAAAAGCGGGGTATAGACAAACACAACAACAACTACTACAACAGCAACAGCAACAGCAACAACATATTCATAACTTGACTCCATTTTAGTATGACTCCATTTTAGTATGAGTTAGTACGAGTTAGTACATACCGTGTTTCCCCGAAAGTAAGACACCCCCGATTGTAAGACGTATCGGGGGTGTCTGGGGGTCGGCTTATATAAGCCATACCCCGTATATAAGCCGTACCTCGTCCCGCCGTCGCGCGCCGCCGCCGCAACCGGAGGTGTGCGCGGCACACCCGTGGCACACCTCCGCGGCACACCTCTTCGCCAGGGCTCCAGGCAAGGGAGGGGGGAAAGGAGCCAGGAGCGGGAGGAAGCTGCGACGCGTCACTGTGACGCTGCGATCCTCACCACGCCCCTGGCTCCTTTTCCCCTCCCTTGCTTGAGAGGAAAGAAGCTTCTCTTCGCCCCTGGCTCCTTTCCCCACCCTTGGAAGGGAGGAGGAAGAGAGCCAGGGGCGGGAGAGAGCGATCTCTCTCTCCGCCCCTGGCTCCTTTCCCCACCCTTCCAAGGGAGGAGGAAGAGAGCCAGGGGCGGAGAGAAGCAGCGACGCGTCATCGCTTCTCTCCGCCCCTGGCTCTCTTCCTCCTCCCTTCCAAGGGTGGGGAAAAGGAGCCAGGGGCGGAGAGAGCGATCGCTCTCTCCGCCCCTGGCTCTCTTCCTCCTCCCTTCCAAGGGTGGGGAGAGAGCCAGGGGCGGAGAGAGTCGCTTCTCTCCGCCCCTGGCTCTCTTCCTCCTCCCTTCAAGGGTGGGGGAAGAGCCAGGGGCGAAGCCAGGGAGGGGGGGCCGTGGTGAGGATCGCAGCGTCACAGTGACGCGCCGCAGCTTCCTCCCGCTCCTGGCTGGCCTTTCCCCTCCCTTGCCTGGAGCCCTGGCGAAGAGGTGTGCCGCGGAGGTGTGCCACGGGTGTGCCGCGCACACCTCCGGTTGCGGCGACGGGCGGCGGCGGCGGCGGCGGCGTGGCGTGGCGACGGGCACGCGTCTTGGGCTATATAAGACGTACCCCAAAAGTAAGACGTAGGGGGACTTTTGGGGGAAAAGAAAGTAAGACGCTGTCTTACTTTCGGGAAACACGGTAGTTCAATGAGGCAAGAGTTCTCAGGCAGAGGATTCTGAATACCTCATAAAACTACAGTTCCCAGGATCTCATAGGATGAAACCATGTCAAATAGATGTGGTATTATTTTCTACAGATATCACTACCCACGAGATTATGTGGTAAAAATACAGTAAATGTATGCTATTAGTGTGGTAATGCAGGAAACTACAGTATGTGAGAGTAAACTCTTCCACATGAGATTATCACATACATTCTCCCAAGGTATACCAGCATGCTTTTTGAGATAATTTCTCATTTTACTTCCATGGACTGTTGTGGGTGTTAGTACCAATCAGACATGCCCCGGAAAAGTCTGCAAAAAACCCAACAACAATATAATAATGGCTAATTATTATTTGATAAAAGTGATTTAAATATCAAGTTGACTCTGCCTTATTAAGGAACTGTACAAAATGAAGGAACTGACATTGTCTGTCACCTCAGAGCATAGCTTATACCTTCACACATGATTGGCTGTGAACATAGGCTCTTTCTAATCTTTGAGGGATATTACACAAAAAAGGGGTGAAAATGAAAAAAGAGAAGAGATTGTCTCAATGTATAAGGGAGGTGGGTGAGGGTGCTGTTATTATTACTAATGGTTGACAACGTTGGGCTTTTAATGTATGTAAATAGCTTGAAACTGATGTAGGATGTAAAAAAGATCAGATTTATAAAGATCTTCCCCCATACCTCAAGGGCCAGGCTTTTCAATTAGGACGAATTGGACATATTCTGACATCCAGATTTCTTGAAGAATGTGGAAGAAGACGGCTTCACATCTCGCAGTCACCTTACATAAGATTAGCCTCTTTGGGTCACCTTTAAAATAAGAATGTTCCAATTTTTTTAAAAAAATCTCATCATAAAGTTGATGACAAGAATGTGTGATTTTATATTTTTAAGGTGGAAGAAAGAGAAAACCAATTCATTCCTACCTCTACCAATATTAATGCTGTGAACATACGCACAATAATTTGTTTCTTTTACATTTACACTTGTTTTACGTGGATTTTGTTGATAAGTATAACTTATTCAGAAACTAGTTTAGCATGTTGATTGAGCTTTCTCTGAATATGAAGTAATGTTATTTTTAAAAATAAATAAATAAATAAGTGAACAGCAACTGGATGAAATAAAAACAATCAAGCAGTAAGAACTTATTTTAAACTAATCATTTGCTAATGTGAAGCTGTTAATTATGCTTCCAATTAGCTGCCTGTAGTCTTTTCAGATACTCATCAGGGATGAATTTAAGAAGAAACATTGATATATGGTTATTATGAAATACCCCGACCACCCAGTTAGCTATTAAAGCCTCTCACTCTTAAGTATGTTGCCACATCCATCAATCTGGTGGTCCATTGACTCTAATATTTCACTTTCTTCCTTGGTACTTTTCTTTCCAAAAAATGACTCATTCCTAAATACAGGAAAGATGAAGGTGCCAAATTTGTGGTACTGTTCATCAAACTGATGTAGCACAAACAAGCAAAATTGACACATGCACAACTCCCTAAAATGTACTTAAAATGTAAAGGAATAAATAGAGATTCTGCTTAAGCTTGCATTGACTGCACCCAAAATACAAATGGGTCTACCTAGAGCAGGGGTGCTCACACTTTTTCAGCATGCAAGCTACTTATAAAACAACCAAGTCAAAATGATCTACCTACCCACTACTCAGAGAGCCATAAAAGCAACATATTTGGAAATTTATTTCAGTGAGAGCCATATAATATATTTTAAGACTGAATTCAACTAAATGTGAGTATAATAAGCCCCTGAATTTATTCATAATAATTATGATAATAATATTCATTCAGCCTCTGCTACTACTAATAATAACAACAACAACAACAAGTTCCTAGAGCAGAAGGAAACCTCCAAGGACCATCCAGTCCAACCTCCTTCTGCCATAAGGGGAAAACACAATCAAAGCCATTCAGCCTCTGATAATAATAACAACAATGGGTTCCTAGAATACACCTGGGCAGAGTCGGGAGCCTGTGGGGCGGGACTAAGCCTCCCTCCTGCCCTGCCTGCGATCTACCAAGACGCCCTTCGCGATCTACCAGTAGATCGCGATCTACCTAATGAGCACCCCTGACCTAGAGTCTTGGTGGTGGATCCATAAGTGACTGTAGAGACCTATTCTGGATCCCTATGTATCCATGGAGAGGAAGTTGGATCTGTAGTTCAATGGCAGGAGAGCAAAGGCCTTGCATGCAGATGCCAGAAGACACAACGTTTCAAGAGGCCACAAATCTCTCAGTTCTTTGTCCCAGTAGTGTGTTATTATGTGTATAATTATGATGACACACACATTTGCAAAGAAGAGATATTGCTGTAACCAGAGCAGTATGATAGAAAACTTATATAAGACAAAGCTAGAAGACACAAATGCCGATGACTACTGCAGTCTCTCAAGATGGGTGGGAATAATTATACCGCAAAATTTCAGTAGAACAGATATAGTAACCAAATATGTTCTGTATGGTAATTTAATGCCATGCAGATAAACATTCTATAATGCTTAACTAAGTTGCTGCTGCTGTTATTCTTACTTTTATTTATACCTTGCCTTTCTCCCCATGGGGACTTAAGACAGCTAACAACCACAAATCCCTAAATGGTTCTGGCCACACCTATCTTTGTGATCACATCTTCCCCTATAAACCAACATGGGCTCTAAGATCTGCTAGGGAGGCCCTCCTCTTGCTCCCACCACTTTCACAAGCATGGTTGGCGGGGACAAGGGAGAGGGCCTTCTCTGTGGTGGCCCCCTGACTCTGGAATACCCTCCTTGGAGAGATTAGGCAAGCCCCCATACTGTTCTTCCGCAGGGATCTGAAAACCTGGATGTTTCAACAAACAGTTGAGAATGACTAGTCCCTGGTTTATAAATGCCCAGTCCCTATATCACCAGATAGTACTCCATTTCATCCAATTTGCCGGCCCATGGTACACTGTTTTGCATTATCCCATGCCCAGCCCTTTTACAGCCTGGTCACACCCATTTTAGTAAATTTTGGTTTTTGTAGAACATTGACTGATGGAACTTCAATTCTTCTGTTTTATACTTGTATGCTTAATTGTGTTTTTATCTGGTTGTTGTATTTTATGATGCTCTTATTTTAATGGTGTTTTTTTGTTTTAATGGACTGTTTTGTTTTATTTAAAACATTTATATTCCGCCCTTCTCACCCTGAAGGGGACTTGGGCGGACCACAGCATATATATGGCAAACATTCAATGCCGGGACAAGAATTCACATATGCATGCATAAACATTAAAAACATTTATCTCAATAATTAAAATACACCATTTAAAACCGTCTTGGTCATCTAATTGGCCTGGTAATCTTTCCTATTGCTGCTTTATATATTTAATTGTTTTTATTTTTGTATTTGCTTTATTCTAAATTGATGTAAGATTAATAAAATTGCTGCTTTATTTAATAAAAATAATAATTTTTATACCCCACCACAATTAAATATTTGTGTATAGATATAAAGCTAAAATATAACTGAAATACAATAAATACAATTAAAATTACATTCAAAACTGACCATCCTCCCAAAATCTCACCCACAGATGAAAAATAAATAAATAAAGTATGGATATGTTGCTTTATAGTGGTAAAGGGCATAAAGTTTCATCACCTTGGGATGTCATAACTCATAAAATCTTTTGAGAAAACTGCAGAGTATATAAATGTCTATAGGAAATTTGGCATCCCAAGATGATGAAACTTTATGCTCTTTACCACTATAAAGCAACATATCTATAATTTATTTAATTTATTTATTTATTTAAACATTTATATTCCACCCTTCTCACCCTGAAGGGGACTTGGGGCGGAGCACAGCATATATATGGGAAACATTCAATGCCAGGACAAGAACTCACATTTATCTCAATAATTAAAATACACCATTTAAAACCGTCTTGGTCATCTGTGTCTTATCTAATTGGCTTGGCAATCTTTCCTATTGCTGCTTTATTGCCCTGTCCTGAAAGCTTGGTCCCACAGCCAAGTTTTTACCATCCTTCTGAAGGACAGGAGGGAGGGGACCAATCTGATCCTACCTGGAACGGAGTTCCATAGCCAGGGGGCAATCACCAAGAAGGCCCTGTCTCTCATCCCCACCAATCACACCTGTGACAATGTCGGGACAGAGAGCAGGGCCTCCCTGGAGGATCTAGCCATATAATGTCTTTGAAATCTAATGTTGCTAGACTGAGATGTCTATGTAATAGAATAATCCTTCACACGCAGGGTAAATCAGCTGTTTAACAAAGACTACAGATTTTATTCTTTTATTGTATACATTTCCTGAAATTTTCCAAATCCAAGAGATTCTAAAGGGTAATCTTGATATTGATCTGTCTGCTAGACAATACTGTTGCTTACAATTATGGGAGCATATGTGATCAAAATGGGGAACCTTATGAACTTTAGCTAGATACAGATTGACAAAAATATGAAAGGAACATTCAGACCTTCTGCAAAGATGTAGTTTTCATGTCACAAGGAAGCTGAGTCTAAAAGTACATTGAAGTAGCATTTACCTAATTTAGTAAAAAAGCAAACCTTTGTTTTAACATCTCCCACATGGGCAGATACCAGACTCTCTTAAATACCAAAATTGTGGTATGTTTTAAATAAAATTTGCCATTAATTTTACAATTTCTTAAAATTTCTGGAAAGCAAGGAAATGAAACACATTTCATTCAAAGTATGGTGAAATGGGGAGGATTGAATCGGCATCACAACTAGATTAATAGGCAGCTTGAATGGTCAAGTGCATGGAGTCAGTTGATATTTCCTGTGTCAGGAGACCTAGCTTTTCTGTTTTCTTTGTGAGCTGCCAATTCTTGTCAAATTGGCCCCCACCCCAAGCCGGCCCCCCACCCCACCCGGGCGGCCCAGCCACAAGATCTCCGCGAAGACGGAGATCTTGTGGCTGGGCCGCCCGGGTGGGGTGGGGGCCGTCCGACCCTGACGGTGCGGCGCTGCATCCAGCGCCGTCAGTGAAGAGCCTGGGTGTCCACCTGGACTCCCAGCTAACCATGGAGGCCCAGGTCTCCATGGCTAGCAAGGCTGCTTTTTTCCACCTCCGCCAGGCAAGGAGGCTCGCCCCCTACCTCTCCCGGAGCGACCTAGCCACGGTGATCCAAGCCACGGTCATCTCGAGGCTAGATTACTGTAATGCGCTCTACGTTGGCCTGCCTATGTCGTCGATCCGGAAGCTCAAGCTGGTGCAGAACACTGCCGCCCGGCTCCAGCAGGTTGCCGAATAACACCAATTTTGCAGGATCTGCACTGGCTGCCTATTGAGCACCGGGTCGCCTTCAAAGTGCTGGTTCTTACCTTCAAGGCCATTCACGGCCTGGGGCCAGCGTACCTGAGGGGCCGTCTTACCCCATATTGCCCAGCGAGATCACTGCGGTCCGAAGAGGCCAACCTCTTAGTAGTTCCATCCGCGAGGTCAGCCCATCTAACATCTACCCGCCGGAGGGCGTTTTCAGTGATAGCTCCTACGCTATGGAACGCCCTCCCGGCCGAAGTCAGAGCCTTGAGTGACCTACTCCCGTTTAGACGGGCCTGCAAAACTTATCTGTTTAGGCAGGCCTTCGGAGAGTAGGCCATGTTAGATACTCACTCGGCTGAATGTACTGCTGCTGCCTGTTTTAATTGTACTGCTTGTTTTAATTTGTTTTAATTGTTTTATGCTTTTAACTCATGGCGCTGTGCCATTGGTTCTTGTGAGCCGCCGCGAGCCCCTGGGAGTCGGCGGTTAAGAAGTCCCAATAATAAATAAATAAATAAATAAAGAATAGTAATTCCAGACTCAAAGAAGGATCATCTGCTTTCCGCAGCAGCATCTGAAGAAACTACAGCCTCAGTATACCTATATGGTGACTATTAGAGAAGTCGTGTCTAGCGAACCCCTTTTCTGAGACAAGAAATGCCACCTAAGAGTTCAGCTAGAGCTGTAGCAATTTCAGCTAGGACCACGGATAAGAAGGTTCATGCCTGGTGAGCTTCCACTAAATCAGATCAACAGCATTCTCCGGGAACACACCAATGTTCCTACAAAAGCAAGCAGCAGAGCTCTGTGGCACTTGGTATTTTAAAAAGCAATCTCAGAAGCTTCTTCTAACTAATTAATCACCCAACTTCATGTGTTTTCTCAAACAGATTTATTGTGCCCATGTTGGTGTCACTCAGACAGAAAAATGACAAGGTTGGAAGAACCTGCTAGGAGGAGTTGAGGTTCAAACTTTAAAATAAAGTGAGAAAGCTGGAAATATGCCAGGTGGAAATTAAATTGACCCCTTGCATCTGGACCCTGAGATTTAACATCTTTCCTCCTGAGAGGTAGCAAGAAGAAGACTAAAGCAGAGGTCAAACTGTGAGATCTGACAATGCTCTTTCTCTCCTTGTTCACCTGGCAAATCTCCCTCTTTCTTCCCCATTATTATAAAGGCAATTAAAGTCCAACACTTCGGCTGGTATTCAGTTATGTTGTTGCAGCAGTTCAACATTATTGATTAGATATTTTTAAGAGTTGGCATGGTAGTGATATTCAAAGCTATTTTCATTGTGCAAAATGGTTTCACAATGTCATCCAACACAACTGCACTTGTGAAGATTTTCACCCTGCTGTTGTTAAGTTGTATTTAGAATACGAATTCCCCCTTCTATACAAACTCCTTCTAATTTGGGAGGCTTAATATTGGGAAGCTGACAGCTTTCCAAATATGGAAAACTAATACCTGATAAAGAATAAATGACATTTATTGTTTATTTATTGGTTAATATATGTTTTGCTTACTAATAATTAGAGGGCCGAGCAAGCACAGTGGGTTAAACCACCTGTTATAGAAGATTACTGGGACTGTGGCACAGCTGGCTGGGTGTCAGCTGTATAAGATCTCTACTGACCAGAAGATCATGAGTTCGAGGCCTTCCCGGGTCGGAGTGAGCACTTGACCAATTGTGTAGCTCGTTGTCTACCTTTGCAACCTGAAAGACAGTTGCATCTGTCAAGTAGGAAATTTAGGTACCACTTGAGTGGGGAGGCTTAATTTAACTGATTTACGAGGCCATAAAATATCCAGAAAATACAGACAAAAAGAGTGAAGGAATGCGACAGCTCCTCCTGGTGGCCGAAAAAGCTGGAATCTTAAATTGCCTTTATGTCTGTGTTATATGTTGTATGTCAAATGGCATTGAATGTTTGCCTGTATGTGTACATTGTGATCCACACCGAGTCCCCTGCGGGGTGAGAAGGGCGGAATAGAAATGATGTAAATAAATAAATAAATAAATAAATCTTGCCGACTGGAAGGTTGGCAGGTCAAGCTCGAGTTGGGGTGAATTCCCATCGTCAGCCCAGCTTCTGCTCACGTAGCGGTTTGAATACACAACAATGTAAGAAGATAAATAGGTATCGCTTTGGTGGGGAGGTAAAAGGCACCCTGAAAAACATGCTGGCAAAAATCTGTCCAAGACAACTAAGACACTCCTGAAATATGCCCAATGCAACCTCTGTTTGGGAGGTTTTCAAAAACCTCCAAAATGCAGTCTGTTATTTTCTGATGCAATCTACTTCATGGTACATCAGATCTTACATTAAAAAATATTCTTCCTAAAGTTTAGGTGGAATCTCTTTCAAAACGAACAACTTTTCTCCATCCTCTATGACATTCCTTTTAATACCATGTCATATCTCAGTCTTGTCTTCTCTGAGCTAAACATAACAGCTTCCTCATAACACTTAGCTTCCAGACCTTGGACATTTTGGCTGGCCTTCTTTGGACACATTCCATCTTGTCAATATTCTTTTTGTGGTGTTCAGAAGTGAACACAATATTCCATTGTGAAATCTGACCAAAGCAGAATAGAGTGGCATTAGTACTTCTCTAGAAATATGATTTTTCCCAAGGATATAGAGTGTATTTCCATGGTTAAGTGGGGAATTGAACTCTTTTCTTCCAGATTCTAGACCAGGCCTGGGCCTGTTCTAGACCAACACTCAAGGTACACTCTTTTTGTCTCAGGCTGGATCTTCACTGCCATATTATTCTGATTATAAAACAGATTATCCACATTATCTGTTTTGAATCAGATTATAAGAGTCTATGGCTGGATCCACACTGCCATATAATCCAGTTTATAGGTATGGATAATCTACACTGCCATATACTCCATTTCACAGCAGATAATCTGGATTTTATATGGCAGTGTAGATCCAGCTTCAGTTATAAGGAAATTTATTAATTGATTACTAGTTTTCAAAGCCTACTGCTTTCTTCAGCAGACAAAGAGGGTTATCAGCATATAGGAAAGTAAAGTTATAGCATTGAATTTAACAATGTTTGCATTTGCTTTGAGGCAGTATGGAGCAATATCTTGTGCACATTAAAAAAATAAGCCCATGCCATCAAAATCTATGCCAAAAAAGAAACAGTCTATTCCAATATGGTGTTGTTATACACATTTTTACATACTACAGAGTGTAAATACTTTATTTGCCTACTTCTTTCTTTATTCTTTATTTATTTACCCTATTGATACCCTGCCTTTCTCAACCTTGAAGGGGACTCAAGGCAGCTTACATCTAGTAGACAACTATTCAATGCCTTAAAACAAAAATACAATTAAAATAAACATTTAAATTAATAATTATAATTATTTACTTTATATCCCATCTTTCTCACAAAACTATTATTCAAAAGAAGGAATTTGATTTTGTCAAGGTGACAGTGGAAATTGGTTGCAGTTATTTCAGTACTTATTTTTTGTGTGTGGTTTGGTTTATCAAATAAAGGTATGAATTACCAGGGCCCCATTTAAACTACGTTGTTATTATTATTATTATTATTATTATTATTAACACAACAAGATGAGTCCACAGCAGACACTCTGCTGGCTGTTGTATTGGCTCACACATCGGACACTTCCCAAGTGTTTAGGACTGTGTAATGTATTGGTGAATAATGCGTGCAGATCCCAGTAAGGTGGCCTTTTGCAACTGGCAGATGGTAATTTTGTCAGCGCCAATTGTGTTTAAGTGCAGGCCAAGGTCTTTAGGCACTGAACCCAGCGTGCCGATCACCACTGGGCCCATCTTTACTGGTTTATGCCAGAGTTTTTGCAGTTTGATCTTTAAATCCTCATATCGTGCCAGCTTTTCCAGTTGTTTCTCTGCCAGCCTGCTGTCACCTGGGATTGTGACATCGACAATCCATATTTTGTTTTTTAACATGATTGTGAGGTCAGGAGTATTATGCTCCAAACTCTGTCTGTCTGAATCCAGAAGTCCCAGAGGAGTTTGGCGTGTTCATTCTCTGTAACTTTTTCTGGCTTGTGATCCCACCAGTTCTTTGTCACAGGCTATTATTATTATTATTATTTCTTACTCACCTCTCCCCACGGCTCGAGGTGGATAACAGCACAGTAAAAAACACACACACACACATACTGTAAAAATTCTACAAACACACATTAAAATTAAATTTAATAAAAGATACAGATCAAAGCATTTATGTAAAATACATATTAATCACACAGAGACCAAAACACAGGACATGAGTTCAAAATTCAAGCTTTCAACTGGCTGGATAGGCCTGCCAGAAGAGATAGGTTTTAGATAGTTTTTAAATTCTAACATCTAACTGTTGGAGCCCTTCTGGCAGATCGTTCCACAGTCTTGGGTGACAGTGGCCAGTGGAGTTCTGTCTCGTTGGAGCAATATAATGTAATTGTATTTTAATGTATTTTATGGTTGAATGCTTGAGGGTTTTATACTGTGTTTATACTGTGTTTTATTGTGTGGGCATCAAATTGTGCCTTTTCGGAAGCCGCTCTGAGTCCCCCGGAAATAAATAAATATTAAATAAGTAAATATAATGTAACCGTTTAACTGTTATGGTTCCATTCTATAGAATTCTGGGGCACAGACCTTTTCTGTTTGTTCTGTGTGCCTTCAAGTAATTTGTGATTTAGGTGAATCTATAATGAGGTTTTCTTAGGAAGATTTGTTCAGAGGGAATTTGGCACTGTCTTCTACTGAGGCAGAAAAATTGTATTTTTCCAGGATTTCTCAGGCTGGATTTACACTGCCATATAATCCAGATTATCAAATTAGATAATCCAAAACTGGATTATATTAAAGCAGGTTTTGGTACTTTCCATGCAGGAGTACAGTCAGAGAGTGATGCTGTACACGTGTAGAGCTTTGAAAAGTGGGTTCCTGTGCCAAGAATCAGGCAGGCACTTGCACTGTGAAAATAACACTGTGATTCATGCTTTTTGATGCACTCTGTGCCTAATGTGAGATAACATAGGCTTAGATTGATGAAACAGTACAAAATGTGCTATGAAAAACCTTAGTGCTAAAAGGGAAAGAACTGCGCATGAGTGGAGAGTTTAGCCCCCTCCGTTGCTGGCACGGAGCCTGGAAGCTAAATGTTTCAAACTGAGGACACAAGAGACTTAGCACTGATAGCTGTACTGTGAGAAAGACTAACATAAGAAATGACTATTGTTTTCATGCATAGGTGGAACTTTGGGATGTGATGCAAATGGAAATGCAATGTTTATTGGATTAATGAGATGTCATGTAAACACCAGAAGGCACCAGCCAATTATGATTGTACAAGATCCATGAAGAAGGGGTGGGTTTAACTGAAATGCCTCCATTGGGGTATAAATGTTTTTGTATTGAGAGTGACGGGGTCTTTTGCCCCTGATTGCAGCGTGTTCTGCTGGCAGAAGCCCACCAGCTGGTGCCAGAAATAAACCTGTTTGATTTCACCTACTTCACAGTTGTCGTGAGTTTTCCCTCATCCTTGTACCCGCACGTTCAGGTAGCTTTGATAAAAGTAAATTTGATACTCGGAGTTCCATAACTCCTTGATTTGGCTGCTTCATTTGGTGACCCCGACGTGATAGTAAAAGGTATTTAGACGGGTCTGTGGTGAGGAAAAACAAACGGTCCCCATTGAGGACAGCGCCCGCTCCCAGGCAAGTAAAGTGAGACGACTCAGGAGGGCTGCGCCAGGGGCCCCACCTTTTTCTAGATTTTTTCATTGACCGGCTGCCTGACTCGTCCCACACTAACGCCTGTGGACACGGGAGAGACTGCAACTAAAGTTGCCGGTGAACTCATAAGCCAGAAGGAAGTCCGGGGGGGCAGCTTGGAAGAAGCCCTTTGAGTGCCGGCAATTGTAAAGTCCGGGGACGCCTTAACTAGGTGCCCAGCCGTTGTGGGCTTGCAAACCGGCACAAGCGCGCAGAGAGAGTCGGAGGCGACGTCAGGTCCGTTCGCCAAGAGCCGACGCAAATCGAGTGATGACGCGGGAGGCGAGACGCGAGTCCCGGGGTCTTCAGGAATCGGCAAGTATTAGTTTCTTTCAAGCACTTAACACTGAGGGAACACACATTGGGGTTGGGGGATAGCACTGAAGTGGGTTTTGATCTTAGGCCAGAGAGAGATGGGGAGTGCAGGATCAAAGCAGAAGAAAGAGACCCCTTTGCAATGTGTGTTAGATAACTGGGACAGGTTTTGTCTGTTGGCAGTGGAAGGAAAACCCCAAGAGATGAAATCTTTTGAACTTAGCAATCTGTGCACAGAGGTTTGGCCGTCCGTCCGTGAGATCGGCTGGCCAAACACAGGGTCCTGGGATTGGGAGAAATGCCAACAACTTGAGGCGTATTGTTTCGCAGTTCATCCAAACGACCAGTGGATTTATTCCGCAACGTGGGAACGCATGGTCGCTGAGGGGGTTTGGTGGGCTGGGCCAAAGATCCGTGGAAAGAAAGGGTGCTTTGTAAACAGAAAGGTAGAGAGAAAGCCTC
>JARBWK010000004.1:136643750-136695956 GCA_030556195.1 Anolis apletophallus | reverse complement strand
ATTTTATAAATAAGAGTGGAGACATTGAGCTGGACCTGAACAAGATTCAGGGTGTTGCTAGAGAAGTACAGAAGACTTACTCGGCTCCAAGTGATTTTTGGAGCTCCTTGCTAAGCTGGCTACCAAATTTGCATTGGTTGCGTTCGCTTGTGATGATAATCATAGTGGTGATATGCTCTGTGCTAATCATAATGTGCTGTCTGCCCATTTTGCTCAAATGTTGTGCTTGTGCAGTGCAGAAATCCATAGATACAGTAAAAGGTGTGCATGCTGTCCGGACTGGAGAACCTGTGATCGTGAGGGACTGGAGAGTGAATTGGTCCTCTTAAGGTGTTCCAGATGTGTGTGTAGGTAACTCCTTGCGATGAGTTACCCACAAGAAAAAGAAATTCTGGAATAAAGCAGATTTTGGTACTTTCCGTGCAGGAGTACAGTCAGAGAGTGATGCTGTACACGTGTAGAGCTTTGAAAAGTGGGTTCCTGTGCCAAGAATCAGGCAGGCACTTGCACTGTGAAAATAACACTGTGATTCATGCTTTTTGATGCACTCTGTGCCTAATGTGAGATAACATAGGCTTAGATTGATGAAACAGTACAAAATGTGCTATGAAAAACCTTAGTGCTAAAAGGAAAAAGAACTGCGCATGAGTGGAGAGTTTAGCCCCCTCCGTTGCTGGCACGGAGCCTGGAAGCTAAATGTTTCAAACTGAGGACACAAGAGACTTAGCACTGATAGCTGTACTGTGAGAAAGACTAACATAAGAAATGACTATTGTTTTCATGCATAGGTGGAACTTTGGGATGTGATGCAAATGGAAATGCAATGTTTATTGGGTTAATGAGATGTCATGTAAACGCCGGAAGGCACCAGCCAATTATGATTGTACAAGATCCATGAAGAAGGGGTGGGTTTAACTGAAATGCCTCCATTGGGGTATAAATGTTTTTGTATTGAGAGTGACGGGGTCTTTTGCCCCTGATTGCAGCGTGTTCTGCTGGCAGAAGCCCACCAGCTGGTGCCAGAAATAAACCTGTTTGATTTCACCTACTTCACAGTTGTCGTGAGTTTTCCCTCATCCTTGTACCCGCACGTTCAGGTAGCTTTGATAAAAGTAAATTTGATACTCGGAGTTCCATAACTCCTTGATTTGGCTGCTTCAATATGAGTCTACACTGCCATATGATCCAGTTCAAACCAACTAATCTGGATTTATATGGCAGTGTAGATCCAGTCTCAGTGGCTTTCTAGGGACCTCATCACATTGTTGAGGTCCAGCATCCCACCACGCTGCCACCTCTGTTTTGACCATGGAGCCCCATCAGAAGTAACTCTACGTTGTATGATGGGTAGTGTGGGACTCCATTGGTGAACTGGGGCAGAAGTGTCCTAGGATGCTTTTTCCACTCCATGTGATAAGGCTGAACAAGAATTCAAACTTTGGTGTCCTGGAGTCCTAGTTCAGCACTCTCTATACCATGTGAGGTCCGTATGGATTTTAGGGAAGGGCAATTAGAATTCTGCACAGAAAGCTCCAGCACAAACTACAAAGTCTATGGGATATTATTATAGCAGTTAAATTGGAATTATAGAACTAAAATTGTATGATCTGAATGGGCCCTTGGTTTTTACAACATGCTCAGAAGACAATACAAACATTCCAAAATCCCAATCAACCAGTGGAGGGAAATGAAAACCTGTAAAATTTTACTAATCAACTTAGAAACGCAATGTCAACAGTACTTTCAGCAGAACTGGCTTTATCATCTCTATCAGGGCTGTCCAACAGGCGGCCCATGGGCCATACACAGCCCCCCCAGCCTGTTGGACACGGCCCCCACTACCGCGGGGCCATGGGCGGGGCTGTGGGTGGGGCCGTGGGCGGGGCACCCCCCAGGTCATCAGTGACTTGAATTCCGGCCCTTGGCCAGTTAGAAGTTGGACAGCCCTGATCTCTATGAAGATAAAACCTTTTTATTAAGGTGCCCCAAAGGGCTTCCCAAAGACTATTTTTCTAAGTTTGAGGCAACAATTGTACTTACCTTTATGAAGCTTGAGACAAGTGTGCCCTTTCCTCCAGATAATATTTGAAGCTGAGAATGTCCCCAGCATGTTCCTATATCTCTCAAGGAATTCTAAAATATCGGGGACATTGTTGTACAGTTGAAATAAAAACTCTGGATATCTCTTTAAGTATTGTGCCTTTTTTCCATTGCTAATCTTCCTTCCCTTCGTAATCGAAAGTGGGAGACCAGAAGCAACAGGGCAGAATGTTTTAAATAAATATTATTCTGTGACTGTAATTTAGAAAATTTTAGATGAAAGCGCTCTATGTAATGAAAATATGCTTGCTTTCCCAGGACTGATTTTGATTAAGAGACACCGGGAGCATATATTTCAACTACAGAATTGGGAAATAAACAGAAGAAAATAAAGTTAATCTGTACTCCAGTGAGCCTTAAGACAAAACTATTTAAGACTAACACCAAATATAATAATAGATTACAGATAATACATGAAAATTAGTACCCATGAGGAGGGAAAACTACAAGTACATGCAGTTTGTAATTGAAAATATTAGTAGTGGAGAAAAAGTATCCATTTTCTGTAGTAATGCTAAATAATTGATAGGAGTTTCTCGTAATTAAATACTAATGAATGCATTTACTGGGTAATATACTTCATGGCTATTCTCTTTATTTAGAAACACTTGTATTAATCTTGCATGAGTAATTTCAGCATATCTAATGATTTCAATAAAAGCATTAATTCAAGTAATTTTTTTTAGTAAACATCTAATTGTTTAACTTTTTGTTTCCAATTAAAGCTTTTATCTGGGTGATGATGGGACAAAAACAATAAATGTGTAGCTCTTATGCAAATAGTTACATGGAAATGATTAGAAAACTTTCACTATAGTCAATGGCAGCAGAAAATAAAAAAACAAATCCTTAGATGTTTGAGCTCATTACTGTTTGAAACATTATGAACATTAGAAAAAATCAATCAGAATTTAGTTTTTTTGTTTCTTAATATTAAGCAGTACTCTTTTATTATGTCAATAACATTAACAATAGTAAAATATAGTACTGTTAAATATAAATGGCAAGATCTAATGGTTAATCTCAATTATCAATGGGAACTTGTTAAATCAAACACATACTAGTCGCTTTGTCTTAAATTCCAACATTAGTCTCAATTAGTTCAATGAGATTGGCATGTGCTTTGATTTACCAGGTTCCCATGGATTCAGTGGGTCCTCAATAGCAGAAATTACATTTGAATTAGCTCAAATAGTTTATTGGCAATTCAATCCTATGCAAAACAACTCAGAAGTAAGTTCCCTTATGCTCATGGTGCTTATGTCGTCCTTGGTGTATTCTATTCCTACTTGATATCTTTCTGTTTCTTTCCTTTCAATGTACTCAGTTGTCCTAGTTCTGGGTGGGAAGTCACCGGACTTCCTCATACGTGCCACTGGAATCACTGAGTATCACCACAAATTGTGGTGATGTTGGCAGCACGAGGAGGGGAAGCCTCTTTGAGCCAGCTCAACCCATCTTTCCCAATGGTTCTTGTTGCACGCTGCTGGCAATTTTTCAGCGATGGCAGGGGTTTTGTGCCAGTTTTGCCCTGGGGCTATCCTGGAAGTACTTGTCCAGGATGTGATAGGAGTCATAGGGCTCAGTGGCAAAACTACCAAAAATCTGTTGCCACTGCCAAATTTGGGGTCATGTGAAGAGTTTCACTGTGTCAAGCTGCTTCTACGCTATCATATAATATTCAGATTATCTGCTTTGAACTGGATTATATGACAGTGTAGAATCATATCATACAGTTCAAAGAAGATAATGTGTATTGTCTAGTTTGATAATCTGGACTATATGGCAGTGTGGAGGGGGGGGGTGAGTTATATGAGTCTATACTTCCAGATAAACTGGGATAAACAGATAATCTGGGATCAGATTCTGGGATATAGGGCAGGGTAGATACAGCTTTAGTCTACACTGCCATATAATCCAGTTCAAAACAGATTATGTGGATTTTATATGGCAGTGTATTTATTATTTTATTTATTTAAAGTATTTATATTCTGCCCTTCTCACCTCGAAGGGGACTCAGGAAGGAGCACAAAATATATATGGCAAACATTCAGTGCCCGAATAAAACAAAATATAAATACACACAAACATTAAAATCAGTTGTATCCAATTGTTAAAATTGTTTTTAAAAAATGTGGATGCGGTGCTAGGACAAAGTTATTTGGTTTTACCCAAAGGTAACCTTTTGGAAGCTAAGCTCCAAAGCAAAGTTCCCCAACAATCCTGGAAATATTTATTTTGCCTCTGGTGTTGAAAATTCTCCTGACTGACAAACTGCAATTTGAGCGATAACTGTTACTTTGCTAAACGTTGCCTGGAAAGGCTCTGTGATGGATATTCAGCTGTGCATGCTGAACATTTGAGGCTGGAAGTCATCATTTGCAAATCATCACCTTTATAGCAAGACTACCAATTCAAGCTTTTAAACACACACTCAGACACTCACACACATGCACACTTCCTGCTAGTTAACATATTGAAGAAACATTAACCCAAGAAAGTGAAGAAATCTGAAATACTTCTTATTCAAACTCATGGGTTTCTCATTATATGAATATTTGACCTACTGTATTTCTGCTGAGATATTAAAATGCGGACTATTTGGTTTAAAAACATTAGTTCTGCTACAAGACATCTGCTCATCTGTCTTTCTTTCTCCAATAGGAGTAGGAATTTATTATGCACGGTGGGCCTTTTTAGAAGTATGTTATCTGTGGGCTGAAGTTAGCTTGCATTAACTGGATATTACTGGCATAAATTTGCATATACTCTGGTTGATTGGGGTGGATCAGTGCCAATCCATACTGGCATACCTGCAACTAAACTTTTTAATACAGAAAGTAGCTACTATGAACTGGCGGAACAAGGACAAGCTTTCTGCTGATACTGTAATAAGTTAGAGTTTCACTCATCTGAAGGCCACACCAAATTAAGCAACATAATTATTCAGATAGCTACATTAAGCTTCTGCTGGAGTTTCTTTCTCTTTTAGCTTTCAACTCCCTCCCCCCCCCCCCTTCCTGCAGGAATCCTAATTAAATTGCCCCTTCTATTTTCTGTAAGGAAGACTCTCTAAATTACAACAACCAGTACAGGTGTCATTGCCATAACAGAAATCCATAGTGTGTCAATGGTTCATACAATATTTTTTCTAAGTTGATTGCAAAGTATATTTGCCATTGTTTTTGGCATTAGACGAAGTCTCTGGGAAATGCTGTGCTTGTGACACTCTCATGCGCTAACAGCCAAGGAACTTGAATTGGATGGAGAATGGGTGCATGTGGCTAGACTGCTGCTGATCCTGAGAAGTGATTTGGCTATTTGTTAAGACCACAAGTTTGGGTTTGGAGCCCAGTGCACTTTGCTATTCCAAAGGGTCAGATTAAGACACATCTATGCTCCCAAAGATATGTACTCTCAAAGATCTGACATAATTTTATGATTTTATTCTTTTTAGAATGTTATTTACACCTCAAAACAGCAATAATGTGGGAGGAGTGGGTTCCCCTGTTCGTGACTTTGCTTCAAATTGATAATGAAGAGTGATGTACAAATACTTTGTAATCCACTCCATGTCAAAGGGTTTTGTTCTTGTCACCCATTCTATAGTTTTTGTATATTCCCCCTCCCCATTCACAAAGTACACTATATGCAGTTTGTTCCACTCAACTGTTTTTACACACCACTGAAAATATGCAGAGAAGTGCATGGCTGATAGGTACATATCAAATTATGTTTTGGGTACTATTCCATTATCCAGGTGGAGGTCAAAAGGGGCTAGACAGAGAAGGATAGTCCATTTTATTTATTTATTTATTTATTTATTTGTTTGTTCAGGCTTCTATGCCGCCGACTCCCGGGGGCTCGCGGCGGCTCACAAGAGCCGAAGGCAACAATAAAAACAGCAATAAAACAACAAGGCAGAATAAAAACAACAAAACAGATAAAACAGCTAAGCAATGCAGCAGTAGCGTTCCTAAAATGCACAGGCTTACTCTCCAAACGCTTGCTTGAATAGGTGGGTTTTGCAAGCCCGCCTAAACGGGAGCAGGTCCCTCAGAGCCCTAGTTTCGGCCGGGAGGGCGTTCCATAGCGTAGGAGCTATAACTGAGAACGCCCTCCGGCGGGTCGATGTTAAACGTGCTGACCTTGTCGAAGGGATCTCCAGGAGGTTAGCATCCTCCGACCTTAGTGATCTCGATGGGCAATATGGAGTGAGACGGTCCCTCAGATACGCTGGCCCCAGGCCGTATAAGGCCTTAAAGGTAAGAACCAACACTTTGAAGGCGACCCGGTGCTCAATAGGTAGCCAGTGCAGATCCTGCAAAACGGGTGTTATGCGGCAACCTGCTGGAGATCCAGACAGGAGCTGGGCGGCAGTGTTCTGCACCAGCTTGAGCCTCCGGATAGCCGACAGAGGAAGGCCAACGTAGAGCGCGTTACAGTAATCTAGCCTAGAGATGACCGTGGCTTGGATCACCGTGGCCAGGTCGCTCCGGGAGAGATAGGGGGCCAGCCTCCGAGCCTGGCGCAGATGGAAAAAAGCAGCCTTGCTGACCATGGAGACCTGGGCCTCCATGGACAGCTGGGAGTCAAGGTGGACCCCCAGGCTCTTCACAGCCACCGATGGGCATAGCGCCTCACCGTCCAGGGTCGGAAGCTGGGCACCTACCCCACCCGGGCGACCCAGCCACAAGATCTCCGTCTTCGCCGGATTCACCCTCAACCTACTGGCTCGCAGCCATCCAGTAACGGCTTCGAGGCAACGTTGAAAATTATCGGGGACGGATCCCGGCCCGCCCTCCATCCTCAGAATGAGCTGGGTGTCATCAGCGTACTGGTGGCACTCCAGCCCATAACTCCGCACCAGCTGTGCAAGCGGCTGCATGTAGATGTTAAATAACAGAGGGGAGAGAATGGCCCCTGGGAACCCCACAAACAAGTGGGGAACCCTCAGAGACCACCTCGCCCCTCCTCACACGCTGAGACCGCTGGTGGAGGAAGGAGGTCAGCCATTTAAGGGCTGTCCCCCTCACTCCAGCCATGGCCAGGCGGTGGATCAATAGATTGTGGTCAACCATGTCAAACGCTGCCGTGAGGTCCAATAACACGAGCAGCGCAGACCCGCCTTGGTCGAGCTGGCGGCGGAGTTGATCTGTGATGGAGACCAGGACCGTCTCCGTCCCATGCCCCAACCGGAAGCCGGACTGGAAGGGATCTAGCCATGTTGCATCATCTAAGAAGGACTGCAGCTGCTCCATTGCTGCCCTCTCAACTATCTTGCCCAAGTACGAGAGATTCGATACTGGGCGATAGTTGGAGGGAACCGCAGGGTCCAATGACGGTTTCTTCAGCAATGGAGCTACCACCGCCTCTTTCAAGCACTCTGGAAAGACTCCTTGCTCAAGGGAGCTGTTTATGATATTCAACAGAGGCCCACGTAGCCCCTCCAGGCAAGATCTAACCAGCCAGGAGGGGCACGGGTCGAGGGAGCAGGTGGTAGGACGAGCTGCAGCCACTATCTTATCAACAGCATCTGCGTCCAGTGGCCGAAACCGGTCGAGGGTGGGCCCGGCGGAGGGCCACGGAGTCTCGAGCTCTCTTACTGTATCAATTGTGGCTGGAAGATCCTGGCGGAGACTCAGTATCTTGTCTGCAAAAAAGCTCTGAAAAGCTCCGGCAGTAAGGGCCTGATCGCTGTTTTTTGGGACAGTAGGGACCGTCGTCAAAGACCAAATTACCTTGAACAATTGAGGCGGGCGTGAGCTGGCAGACGCTATCAAGGCGGAGAAATACTCCTTTTTGGCCGCCTTGACAGCATGCTCATAAGTCTCTTTGAATAGCTTATAAGCTGATACTGATACTCTTTGGGCGAACAAAAATCTGTTCGGCGCCCTTGCATTTTATGGGGGTGGGGTGGATCAGGGTTGAAGGAGTAAAGCCATTTCCCCCTGTTTTCCTGTTATCCTCCAACCCATGTCATAATTGTCTAAACAACCATTGTTTATGTTATGGGAAGGTGGTGAATAATCAGTGAAAATGGGGGAAATTATTTTCCTCTTTAACTCCCCCCTCCCGCCACCTCCCCCCCCCCCCTGGCCACCCCCATAAAATGGACTATCCTTCTCTGTCTAGGCCCCCTTTTGGAGTCTGCCCAGATAATGGAGCAGTACTATATTTTGTATGTATCATTTTTCCAGCTCTTGTGCCAAATGACTTTTGCTACATCCCTTCCTCTACTATTTCATTAAATTCTCAAGCAACAAAGCAATTTCCATTTGTCTGTTTCTAACTAAAGCCACTCAAGAAAGTCTTGTGGTGCTTTAAAGAACTCTAATCTCCATTCAAAGAATGGCTGCTTTTTCACTATGGTCACTTTGTGGCCTGTGAGTGAACATCCTGGAAGAGCGGACGTTCTGCCAACAGCCCAATACCACACTGCTGTATTTTTATGGAGATTGCCCTTCTTTCTAGTCCCCCATGACTATCCACAGTATGTACACAAAACAATTCTACATTTAGTTCTTTATTTTGCTTTTTTAAATTCTGCCTTCTCCCAGTATAAGGACCCAAGGTGGCTAACTATATATATATTTAAAACAATATAAAAACATAAAGTGTGTTTTATATTTAAGTATAAATAATATATAAAAATAAAAACTGTCTTTAAATCATGAAACTTTAGAATATTAAAATGCATTAAAACTCCACATCCACTCCAAAATGCCAATCATACCATTCCCAAAATCCTAATCATACTGTAGAATGCCAACTGGCATTACATTTCTGCATATATCCTGTAAAAGTAGACCTGTATGTAAGACTGTTGTGAGAAAGAGGAGTGGAAAAAGGACTTTGATCTGGATGAATAATAAATTATTTCCTTTTTTGAGATTAACAAAGCAATAGCCACTTCTGGGTAATTTCACTGATTGGAAAATTGGACCAGATGTACATGGATTTCATGCATTGCATATCTACAAAAAAATTGCTTCTGGGATCTGGGAGTAGTAAACCTTAAATTTAACTGCTTTACGAGGCCATAAATCTGGCCAGAAGCTGGAATGTTAAATTGCCTCTATGTCTGTCTATATATGTTGTATGTCTATGGCATTGAATGTTTGCCTGTATATGTACATTGTAATCAGCCCTGAGTCCCCTGCGGGGTGAGAAGGGCAGAATATAAATGATGCAAATAAATAATAAATAAATAAACCTTTGAAATCCACACTCAAGAATATTTGTGATGAATTTCTCCAGCATCACACCCACAAAGTCTTTCTTTAATTACCTTAGATAATTTCTAGACTGATTTATTTCTCTGTGCTTGGTAAAAATAGATGCAAGATAGGAATCACAAAATGTTAGTAGGAAAGCTTCTGCACTGGTTGCCTATCGAATTCTGGGTCTCCTTCAAGGTGTTAGTTCTGACTTTTAAGGCCTTATATGGTTTAGGGCCAGTGTACCTGAGGGAGCGGCTCACCCCATATGCACCCAGAAGATCACTGCGTTCGGAGGGGCTTAATTTGCTTGAAGTTCCGGGCATGAAGTCTTGCAGGCTCTCTTCCACGAGACAGAGAGCATTTTGAGTAGCGGCACCTGTTTTGTGGAATCTGCTACCGCCTGAGACATGAGCCTTGCAGGACCTCATGGCATTTCGTAGGTCCTGCAAGACTTGGCTCTTCAGACAGGCCTTCGGAGTCTGATAGTGCTCGATCGTTGCCTACGATCTTGCCACTCCACCACTATCCTCTATGAACCAGCTCTGGTTATGAATTCTATGACTGTTTAATGGAATTTTATATGTTTTTAACCATGTTTTATATGCTGTTTTTATGTGTCTACATGCTGTTTTATATGTGAACCGCCCTGAGCCTCGGGAAGGGCGGGTTATTAAATCGAAATAATAAATAAATAAATTTCATCCCAGGATGATCCACATATTAGCAACTGCTGCACGTTATTTGCTTACTTTTACCGGGACCCAATGCTATCAGATTCATTGTCGTACTTTTCTTGTACTCTTTCCATTCTTACACAGACTGCAGAACATCCAACTTATTTTCAGAGAAAAAGATAAAGTAGGAAGAGATGTATTGGACAGGAAAACATACATTTTTTTCACCATTTATTTATGGCGTTGCTTTCAGCTACATTTTGAAAAGTATGTTATGTAGTTTATTAATGAAATGCCATTTATAGAACAAGTACATTATAATAATTTTTTTGAAAAAAAACATGAATAAAATTCTTGCTCTTTGTCACCAGCCCTCTCAAACTTCTATAGCTTCATGGTGGCTCTCACATATAGTGGATCTCATTTGTGGAAAGTGGAGACTTTTCTATCCAACAAGCCTTGTTGTGGAAGGTCATTTATTCCAACGGTTATGGACGCTTACATATTTAGAAGTAACCTGAGGTGTTTTTTTTTGCTCTGATCTCTCCACCGTCAATTTCCACTTCTGGCATGAATTCCTATTTGCACTTCCCTCTTGTAACCAACACTTTGGGTATTTCACATCGTATATGTAAAAGTCAACAGTTTGATGTGGTAGCTAAACAAATACCAATGCACTTAATGGTTTTATCAATAGGAGCATAGTGTCTAGGGACCTCATCACACTTAATAATAATAATAATAATAATAATACTTTAATATTTGTGAGTCGCCCTCCACCAGTGGTGCTCCGGGCGACTTACATCATTTAAAAACCCTAAAAACAGCAATGTACAGCAGTTTAAAACAGATACATGTCTGAGGAAAGGCTCAGACATTCAGAGGTACCGACTTACTAAAACAAGTTTCTGGGACAGAGCCCCAGACCAGCCATCACACAATGTTGTGTGACTTCTAGTGGAGGCCCTGCCCCCAACCTGTGTTGTGCTGTATCCAATGGAGCCAGCATTCTTCTGCCCTATTTGGGTGACACTTCCCTTGTATGATGGGGCAAGTGTTACTGTGCTACACACTCGTCGTTTCACCACACTTGCTGGCAAAATGGTAGGGGGGGGGGGCTCCCCTGTGTGATAAGGTGGTATATCAAGATAAATAATAAACATTCTCTATTTTGATTTGGTCAGACCATAACTGAAATACTTTGTCTAGTAATGGCCACCAAATGTCAAGAAGGAGCTGAAATCTGCCCAAAAAAGGGTGACCAAAATCGTAGAAGGTCTGGAAACCATGCTGTATGCAGAACGACTTGTGTTGCTGGGTGTGTTTAGCCTGGAGAAGAGAAGGTTAGGAGGTGGCATGGTATGTCATATTGAAGATGGAGCAAGCTTGTTTTCTGCCACTCCAAAGTCACAGATCAACAGATTCAAACTACAGGGAAAGAGATTCCACCTACACATTAGGAAGAGTCATTCAGTAATGGAATACATAACCTTAGAGTATGGTGAAGTTAGAATCTACTTCTCTGGAGTTTTTAAAAACTGAGTCTGGATGCTCATCTCTTGGGAGTATTTTGACTGTGTATTCCTTCATAGCAGGAGTTGGACTGTATGGAACTTTGGGTCTCTTCCAGCTCTATGATTCTATGAGCCTATGATCAGTCTCCCTATTAAGTCCCGCAGCACCTGAAAGTTCCTTCTGATCGCCCCCTCTCTCCTTCTGAACCTCTCCCAGGATTCATGGAACTTAATAGTAAATAAACATCTGATAGCAAATAATCTCAGAGACAGGGCACTGCTGCAGGACTATGGGGCAATTTCGGAGTTCCTTTGTAATAACTTTGCCTTCAGGCATTTTCACAACCAAAAGGAATGTGGATAGAAGACTGTTTGTAGTTCACACTAAATATCGTTAGCAACTGAATTCTCATGTGGCATTTTTGCCTTCAAATTCCCTCTGTCAGTTTCTTTAAAGAGTTTTGCTGGGGCTGCACTACTTCACAAGAAAGATTTTGCTAGTGGCTGTTCTCAAAAATGTTTCATTTACAAATGAGATTCTCTTTTATCAGATGCCAGCTTACTCCTACATAGCTTAACTAATAATCATAAAAATAATAATCATAATGGTCTGAACAGTTCGCCTATTTTTGTGGAGTCTTGTTTTGAAGGATTTTCCTGTAACTTTATAAATTTGAGACTATGCAGTATTTAGCTTTTCAATTGTATGTGTTGTCTCTTAGAAGCTATTTTCTTATTCAGGGGTTGGGTGGAAATGCTCTTTTCCTGGTAGTGGTAATGATGGACCAAATTAGGAGCAATTCTGAGTAAATAGAGTAAATTGCAAAATGTTTCAGAGATTCACTTTGGATTGAACTAAAAGTTGATAAATGCCAGGCACCTGCTTAAGCTTGAAAAGCAATCCCACTTCCTTTTGAAATCAAATGTATAGCAAATACAAACTTTGAGGACCTTCATCATAAAAATTGTCTCAGTTTGAGGCTGAGAAACCATGCAGATTTATATGAGGGATTGTATGTGAATTTGGCTGCCTCATTGAATAACTACTTATAATGCATTGTAAACTGCTAGTAATCTAGTCTAGAGATAGACCAGAATAAATGGATGGATCGTTGACATGTCTGGAATGCTTTGAAAATTAATCCAGAATCTGAACTGTACCTAGGTTCCACAATATGGAATAGAATGATGGTGTCATCATTGCATGCCACAACTTGAAGGCTAATGATCCTGCTGTGGCTCTCATTCTGTAGAGGGGCTACTTCTACTGACACTAGATACATCTACACTGGCGACTTAATGTGAAGGTCCTCAGAGCAGCTCCATGGTTGACAAAGGTAATACTGGGCAAAGTAACATAGGTTGAGGCCACTTCATTGCAACCTTGATCTACATTAACAAAGCCGTGGAATACACTGAATTCTGGGCCAGAATTCATAAGAACACACAATGTTGGGCCCACTTAAACTGTTGAACCAGTTACACACATCTGTTTTCATTGAGGTTCCCATACATAGGTGGCCCAGGGACACAGGATGGCACTTACAATCCCCTCCCCTCCCTTGTGTTATAGCAGACTCCAGAAGCAACATGGTTCCTCTAGTCAGCTACCACTTGTGGTGACATGAGCCACAGAGACTGGGTGATTGGGGAAGAGATGGGCACCTCCTCTCTCACCCCTCCCTTGTTGCCCTGTAACCCCAGCTAACAGCACTGTTGGCAATGGCCAAATGGCAGGACCCATGATGTGTTTGGTGCCCTCCAGCCTTCAAAGTGGTCAGGGGGTGATTGTAGAAACTACCCCAGGGCCGATCTGGCTTATGTCATGCTAGATTGGCCTTGGGATAATTAGTCAGTGTAGATCCACTTACTGATACACATCAAGGTGATTTACATGAAGTCTTATGTATCAAAAGCATATCTGAGTTTGCACCTGTTAGTCCCATGCACCTCCTTAACAGCCCATGTGCGGGACATTCTTTTCCATGTGTTTGACAATTACACATAGTAGCCCTACTCCTGTGAATCCCTGAGATGTGTTTCCACATGTTTCGACAATGGGAAATAAGCTGGCACTGTCTCTGAAAGGATCACTCATTCACACTAAAGTTTGGAAATAATGTGTTAAAATTTATTGTTGCCTGTAATTTGTTAAAATATATAATGATAATTTTGAATGTCATGCTTTATACTCTTTTCAGTTTTAATTTGAGAAAAAAAAAATATGCATGCAAAAAAATAGATAAAGAAAATTAAAAACTACACAACTATATATTATCTACTACTACCACTACTACTAAGCTACCACTAAGGGCCCAGCCAGGCCCGGATTACCCATAAGGCCACCCTAGGCCATGACCTAGGGCGGCAGCCTTGGGGGGGGGGCAGCAGATCCGGACCCCCAAAAACTAAAAAAATTACATTAAAAAACCCCGCCCCCTTGCAGTGCTTTCATCATACCTCGGGAGAGGGCGAGGGGAGAGCGCTGCAAGGGGGCGGGGAGGAGGGAATGGCACCCTCCCCTTGCCATTGCCCACCTGCGCCGCCCCCTTGCAAAGGAAGGAGACGGCGAGGAGGAGGAAGGGAAGCCCCGCCCCACCCCGCTGGCGGACATGCATGCATGTGCACGCATGCCCGCCGGCAGGCTTCCCTTCCTCCTCCTTGCTGCTTCCTTCCTTTGCAAGGGGGCGGGCCAGGCCGCGAGGAGGAGGAGGCAGACAGAAGCCGCACGGCCAGAGCAGCAGCGTCCTGGGGGCGGGACTTCCCTTCCTCCTCCTCTCACCCTCCTTTCGGTCGTGGGAGGAGGAGGCGACAGAAGCCCTACGGCATCAGCCGTGGGGCTTCCATCCGCCTCCTCCTCCTCCTCTCGTGACCGAAAGGAGGGCGCGAGGAGAAGGTGGACGGAAGCCCTGGGGCCGTGCGGCTTCCGTCGCCTGCTCCTCCCGCGACCAACTTCCGGTCGCGGGAAGAGGCGGACGGAAGCCCCACGCAGGGGGCGGGGCTTTCCGCACCCTGGGGGTGGGGCTTTCTGCACCCTGGGGGCAGGGCTTTCCACGCCCTGGGGGTGCCGGGTGTCTTTTAGCCTAGGGTGCCAAAAGACGCTAATCCGGGCCTGGGATCACGGTTTCCCATGAAGAGAAGGGAAGTTAGGGAGTTTTTTGGGGGAAAGGGAAAGGGGAAAGAGGTGTTAGTTTGTTACAATTTATTAGTTTTTTGAGATACATTTTTACATTTTTGCTACTTTGGTCATTTAAACAGTTTTTGAAATACATACCATTGTTGTTGTTGTTCATGTTGTCATATTTATTTATATTCCACCTTTCTTAATGTAGAATAAATGTCAAAATATGGTTTGCCTGCCTGCTCACTGGCTCTCTCACTCCCTTCTTGCTAATTCCTGGTCTAGACCTTTAAATCAGGTGAAGGTGAGGCACAATGGGCATGCAGTTTTCTACCCAGTGATTTAGAATGAAACATTCCTAAACATGTCTCAGATATTTCCTGCCTTATCTCCTGCCTCACATTGTTTTCAGGCAATGATGGATGTTACAGGAAGTGATGACTACCCTGAAAGAGAACAAGGACTTTTGCATAGATAGTAGCTATGAGGGAGACCAAACTGATGTCATTGATAAGGTGCAGATAAACAATTCTCAATTGGAAAGGGGGAGTTGAGACAACAAATTGGGGTGCAGAATTGTCGTGCCATTGGTTTTGAAAAGAAAAGTTTCTGTGAAAAAAACGTTTCATAGAAAGTGACAAAAATGCAATTAATGTGTTTTAATTAGAAACAATATTGGGAAGCTTTATCAAAGAGCAAGCCAATTTAAAGTTCACTATTTTACATATGCAAAATAGGTGTATGAACCAAATAACAGTGACTACAAAGTCAGTACAGAACCAGTACGGTGTAGTGATTTGAGAGTTGGACTATGGCCTCATCTACACTGCAATATGCAGACTCATATAATCCAGTTCAAAGCAGATAATCTGGATTGCCTGCTTTTATAATGTGGATTATATAACAGTGTAGATTCACACTATGACTCTAGGAAATCCTTGCTTGCCCACGGGAATTTTCTTGATAACATAGGGCAAGTCGCACTCTGTCAGCTCCAGCAAAAAATAAGGATAGATGTGAAGAAATCTTACCAAAAAACCCACCCCATAATAGTTTTCTCATAAGGTTGCCATGATTTTAAAAGACAGCTACAGGCAGTCCCCAGGTTACAAATAAGTTAGGTTCTTCAGTTGAGTGCGTATGTATGTTGGAACAGGTACATTTTTGTAGTTGTAACCCTAGTTTAACTTTTTTAAAGTTTTGGATAGCATAGAAAAGGTTTAACAAGCCTGTGACAGTTGTTTTGCTGTCTGTTCGCTGTTCAGAAGATTTCTCCTCACATTCTCCTCTGTTGCAATTGGATTTTGAAAATTTTGGATTTCATGGAAACAAGGATAACAGACAAAGCTTCAGTGGAGGCACCTTTTCCCCATGATAACACTTACTGGAATGAATTTCCCTTTCTAGATTTGCCATCCTTGTTGTCTCACCCATGTTCTTAACTAAGTCATATGTAATGTATGTTTGAAACTTGGGGACTGCTTGTAATTATTTCATTTATTTTTTTAAAAAATCATACCTTTAAGTATCATGTTTTTGCAAGGAAGCCATCAACAGCATATTACACAACATTGCCAGGTCATAATCATCTCAGACCCTTAGGCTTCACTAAGTCTCCATAAATGAGCCCATCAAGACCCCAGGGAAATTTTGCTCTCAATTGCAAGAAGAACTCTTATATGTATATATTGTACTTTTAGATATGTTAAGATTCAAACAGAGCAATTGTATCACAGCAGTTGGAACAAAACCTTGGAAAATTACTTTTTAAAAAGTAATCCATTACAGTTATAGTTGCAGACCCCCAAAAAGTTAGTGGTCATTGTAATTATACTGTCTTTAAAAGTAGCTCTCTGCTTTCCTATTTCTCATAGTTAGCTGAAATTATTGCTTTTACTTACTAAAGAAAATCTGAATGTTATAAGCACTGACCTGCACTTCAAAACATACTTTCATCTACTTAATTGTCACTTCATGGCTAGAGATGCAATTCTTTGCTGATTCCATTCTCAAAGAAAGCAACAGGTAGCCTTATCAATTTTCTTCCTGCTGTGAGAAAGTCTTCAAAAGCTGTTGACTTTTTGAAGACTGTTTGCATTTCAGGACTTACTCTATGAAAAAAACGCATAGACTAAGTGTGCTGCAAAACTTATCTTCAGTCTAGGATGTTTCTAACTAGGGTTTCCCAATGCCCAAGACATGCTTTCTGATCATTTTTCAATGGACATAATCTCTTCCTGCTGAGGCATTGCAACCTTCCTTCCCTCTCCTCTGCCTTCCAAGCCCAGGCAGTACGAAAGAAATTCATTTAACTTTGCTTTCCATATAAATTTAGCAAAATTGGCAATTTCTTTATACTGGAGATAAAGAAAAATTGGAATAAAAATGTTTTAATAATAATCAAATTGTCAGAAGTTCATATCTGGAATTTTGACTTCTTTTTAGTATTTATTTGTTTACTTTATTTATATTCTGCTCTTCTCACCCCGAAGGGGACTCAGAGCGGATAACAGATACACATACTTTAGCAGACAATCCCTGCCATTTCAACATACACACATATATACAAACAGAGGCAAACTCTGGCCACCAGGGGGAGCTGACACACTCCTCATCTCTCAGCGTTCCCAGCGTCCCTTTTTTCCCCCCCCCCCCTTTTCTTTTTTCTTTTAAATACTACATCTTGGCAACTTGGCACCTGGAAGACAATGTGAGCACAATGTAGACATCAGGCTGGACAGCAGCATGCCCTCATTATTCATTCAACTGGCAAAGCAAGGCAGACTCTTTGGAGATCCAGTAGTCACTTGGCCTTTTGGAAGGCAATAAGACCGTAACTACAAAATTGGTGGAATGACCTGTGGTGGACAGTGTTCCTGCTCTGGCTCCAGTTTTATAGAGCGGTGCATGATACAATGATGGGCTTGGTTCGTAATTTTGGTGGGGCTCAAAATGGACTACTGGCAGCATTGCATTCATCTGCCTTGGCAGAGCATCTTCTATAACCATTTCTTCATCATCCCAGCAACTTATTTATTTATTTATTATTTATTAATTCACATTTGTATACCGCTTCATCCCAAAGGCTCTAAGTGGTTTACAGAGTTTGGGTGCCCAGTGGCAACACCAACAAACACAAAAGTACAATAGACATGGGTAGAGAACACAAGGATGGGGAAGAGGGAGGGAGGGAGGGAGGAAAGAAGCCAACAGCGATACCTACTGAGACACCACCCCGCCGTCAAAAGAAGGCAGGCGGGGAGGGCCCAGCAGGATCGCTGGCACTAGGGTGCGAGCGGAGGGCAGAGAGGGCAGACTGCTGGTAAGTCGTCTGCCCTGGGTGGTCGGAAACGTCCGCAAGCTGTCCAAGGCAGCAGTCCTTGCTGCTGAGGTTGCCACTCTGGGTTCCAGCTGCCGATAGCTGGAGCTCCAGAAGGTCCTTGGTCGAAAGGTCCGGGGAATCCTCCCGGGCCTAGCCAACCTTGGTGCTGGGTGTCTCTTCCACCCCTCCAGCCGATCCAATGGGCCGATGGGGGGCCTGGGCCCGGGGGCTCGGTCCTCTCGGCAAGGGGCTCCTCCTGCTTCCCACTCGGCTCGATGCTTCCGTGTTCGGCGGCGCCGCCTCCTCCTACGGGTGGCTTGCTGCTTCCGGACAGGGACTGTGTTGACATTGGGGTCCTCCAGGGGCAGGACTTCTGTGCGGGGATTACTTCCGGGGTTCACAGAGGGAGTGGAGTCCTCCGGAGGCGGGACTTCCGGGGGGCAACCATCTCCGGGTCCTGCTCCTTCCTCGAGGACGGACACATGGTGGAGTGGAGTGTCCTCAAGGCCGGTCGCCATGTTGGGTCGCTCCATCTCCAGTTGACTCCCCCAGTTCCTCGCGGCACGGCGCCGGCGGGCTCGGGAGTTCCGGGGGAACGCCAGGATGGCCGTAATGTGAAGATCCTCCAGTGGGTCCTCCAGACACGGCTGGTGGTCCCCGGGGGCACCGGGTGCCTCCTCGATGTGGGCCGGGCAGGTAGGAAGATTGCCCTGGTCGTCAGAGCTCGGGCTTGGTGTTTGCAGGTCGTCCTGGCCCCCGGGGGTTAGGCTCAGCGACGCCACCGGCTCCCTGGCAGGGGCAGGGGTTGGGCCACCCTCGGAGCTAGTGGGGAAGTCCCATGAGTGGTCCCAGGCAAAGTCTGGGTCACCACGGAGGTCTAGTTGGGGTTCATGGTGGGGGCTGGCCTGCTTGGGGGGTCTGCCAGGCGCATCACCCTGGAGTGGGATCCGGGGAAGTTGCGGGCATGGCATGCCCGTCAGCTCCAATAGACCACCGAACCTCTCCCGGAACTTCTCCACATGGGACGTATTCTACAATGAGCTCCGCGATCAGACAGGGATCCGGTTGACCGGGATCCAGCTGGTCAGGAGGTGGTTCCAGGGGTACTCGGGATTCAAGGGGCACCGGCGAGCTGCTTCCCAGTGCGTAGGCATTGGAGTCAGGTTGGTCGGAGGTGGCGTCCTGGCCCTCTCGTCGTGGCCTCCATGGGGAGCTGCTCCGTAGAGGTCCACACCTCTCAGGGTGATTAATTCCCGAGCTGGGAGGGGGCTCTGTCTTCGAGGGGGTCATTAGGGGTGGTAGGGGCAGACTTTTGCTCAGCGGTCTCCTACCGAACCTTCTCAGGAAGCGCGCACCCGAAGCCGTTACCGGTCGGATAACCCAGCCATTCCTGGGCGTCTTAGGCGTCCTCCTTGGTAGTTCAGATGCTTTCCCCAGCCAGATTACGCTCTCCGGTGTCTGTGGGTCGCCAAAGGTGACCCCCTGGGTCTGGCAATCAACCGCCATCTCCCCGAGGAGGGGGCGGTGGGATCGGCCCGATATATCCAGGGAATCAAAGAGGCCATGCCGGAGCTCACCCGAAGGGAGCTCCACAGCAGTCGCCATCTTGAAGGCTAGTTACTTGCATCCATAAACATCCCAGCGTCCCTTTTTGTTCCTTCTGCATTCCTCAGCATTCCTGGAGTTCTTTAATGGCCTCATAATTCAGTCAAAATTTGCCTCCCTAGTTAATGTGGTACCTTAATCTCCTACTTGACAGATGCAACTGTCTTTCGGGCTGCAAAGGTCGACAGCAGGCTACACTTAAAGGTCGAGCACCCACCTCGACCCGGGCAGTCCTTGAACTCATGACCTACTGGTCAGAGAGATCTTGTGCAGCTGACACTTACCCAGCTGCGCCACATTCCCGGTGCTTAAAAGCTCTAGTTTGAATCCCTACATGATGAACCATGTACAAGTAAGTGCCACATTAGTGTTGCTAGCATTTTCCTCCCTCTTCTTTGCCAGGAATATTGCGTTTGGCTGGAGGAGGCAAGTGAAAGCATATACATAAATATATGTACACACCTTAGAATGCACATTTTTGAAAAATGTATGCAAAATATTTCAGTCAGTGGGAAAAAATATGCACTAGGGGTGTGCAAAGCTTCGGACCTCTGTCTTTATCTTCCTTCTTCTTAAGTAATTAAAACACTTAGGGTAAGATGAATTCAGAACTTCACAACTGCAGAACACATGGCAGGACACAGCAGTTGTTTAGGCACAGGGGAATGGGCAGGCCCATGATGGGAGGAATTACCCAGAGGACCTTGTTGAGTAGCCCGAAAATAGTCCCACCAAGTGGAAGGAGGGAGTTGTGAAGAAAGCATGGTTTGGAGGGAGCCCCTAAAATTAGAGTGGCCCCATCTAAAGGATGACACAAAAGAGAAACAACTGCTCCCCAGAAGAAAGTATGCCATAGGAAAGATAATGTGAGGAGTCTTGCTGAGCTGATGGTAGTGTTAGTTCTCCTCCCTCCTTTTGATGTTGCCTGCACCCATGTGTCCACCTTGGGATACCTAGAAGTGTCCCAGAGCTCAAGGGACCTCATTTTTGGGGTTGTACTGCTAAATAACTGTTGTTCAATTTCCATAGATCTTATGTGGTGTGTCCCCACTCATACCTGCTGAATGTCTTTCCTATGTACTTCATCTGCTGTTTACTGTTGCAAGTGGATGCCAGAAGAGAATTGAAAATAGTGTCATTGTGAAAAGATGAAGATGATTTAATGAATTAACATTGAGATATGGTGCCTCATAAGACAAAAAAAGGTCTCTGGGAGAAATTATTGAATTTGCTTTTGTTTTTACCTGCTTAAAATTGTTTAGAGTGATTAGTAAAGACAAGGTTGTGCAGGTTTTAGTTTGCTTGCTTGGTTTCTGTGTGCATATGTGCATGATGTCAGAGTGAAAAGCTCCTCTCTGTCTAAGGCAGCAAAGGTCAGAGAGCTATACCCAAATCAAATTCATGCTTGTTAGGCACTGGCAAATACATAGCCATGCTACTCTTCCCCGGTATGGATTGAGGCACCATAGTTAAATGCCCACCATGGAAGTCGGTGGCTGCTAGACAAACCTAGAAGAATATGCCAAGCTACTTGCCATGACTCGGCTGTTTGGTGAGAATTTTTTATGTGGGCTTTTGTTACTTGGCAATTGTTAATGAGCTGTATGTTATCCGATAGTATCTGAATGAGCGTTTGAAGGGCCTTCAGTTAATGATGTTGCACTGAATGGGCATTTAATGATGATGCTCTTCTTGGCCATGTCTTTTGGCTGATAAACCTGTGAAATGTAGAGGAAAGGCCCTATCTTATCCTAATCCTCTCCATATTCCAAAATAATGGTATTTTCCTATCCATGTAGTGACTCAAAGTGCAGATCTCAAGGCTTTCAAAGGCATAGATTTCCTAGTTCTCTTTGGAAGCCCATCAGATAGTGCTGGAAATTCCACATATGTTTACATATATACCCCAATCTGTATGTTTGTCTGTCAAGAAATTAGCAATCAGAACTGAAAAATATAACTTGTAATTATAAAAGATGTAAGAGTTGAAAAGATATGACTGTAAAATAACAAAACAAATGGATAAATTGTTCTTGATTGTGGATGATTTTAAAGGATAATGTTTTAACCAACTCATTTTAACATCTATATCCACAGAGTTTTTAAGAGCCAATCCAGACGACTCCATGTTGTGGACTTTCTGCTTTTAATGTTTTGAATAATTGATCTTAATGACAATGTATTTTTAAAACTCTTTTAAAAATATTTTAATGCTTTTTACTCCTGGCCTTTGACCATTACAGTAAAATTCATTTGTTGTTGATGGGATTATCTCCAATAACTAGTGTGTATTCTGAAATGTGATGTAAAGAGGGTTGCCAGGAACCCCAATTTCTGACTCCAAGTATAATAATTACTTTTTAAAAACTGTGACTAAACTTTCAATATTACATTGTGATCATCATCAACCCTGGACATTCTTTGGTTACAATGAGGTGAACTGGCCATAAGTTTCCTTTACGAAAACATCATCCCGCCGATAAAGTACGTCACAAAATCTCACCTGAAGAATCTTTTTAGTTTGCTTGCCATATGATCCAGTCTTCAATTCCACTATTATTTATGGCTCTTAGACCAGAATACTTGTTTTTCACGGAGAGAATACAAAGGAGAAAAAACTCGTCTCTTCTGCCTCACTTAGGAATAAAAATCTTTAGCACCTCCATATATCCATTCTGAAGGCTTAACAACATACCCTGCAGTACTGGCATGGTCACTTTTAAGCTTTCACCTGACCAAACTTTGTAGAAGTGAATTGCAAATAGTGTCATTATGAGAAGAAGCAGATGATGATTTAATAAATTAACATTAATATATGGTGCCCCAGAAGACAAAAAAAGGTCTCTGGATGGAATTTTTAGTTTAGTTTTTGATTTTATCTGTTTAAAAATTGTTTAGAGAGATCATTAAGGACAGGTCAAGCAGGTTTTAGTTATTTAAATATATATAACTATATATAACTATATATATATATATAACTATATATATATATATATATATATATATATATATACAGTATATATATCTAAAACCTATATAAAAGTATAGGTGCATAGAACCATGAGATTTACAAGGTTAAACCCCCACACACATCCACACAGTGTTTTCTTATCATTCAAATATCTGCTTTTTGATATTTTAAATTTTTCCATTGATCTTTGCGGACACATCCTGAAGGGGAGTGTTTGTCGATACCTGAGAGACAACCCACAAAGAAATCCCTGGGAGCTCCTGCGTTCAGTAATAGCTCCCCATCCCCTGTCCCCTCGGGGAGAAAAACTTGTTTTCCAAGACATGACCTCAAAGATGTGCTCTACACGTCTTGCACAATTTATCACCATGTTGCCTATAATTAGGTTTGTTAACATACAGCCCAGTGCAGTCTTGTTGACTGGGAACTTAATCAAGTTACTATTGAGTCCTTGTATGCATTGCTCCAGGTGACTGTTTTACTTGTAGAATTATAGCCACAACCAATGTGAGGAAATTAAGCTCTGGACACAACTTTACAAAAAAAAAACACCAACCCTCTCCTCTCCCCCACAATGTGAAAATATTTAGCAAACAGTGACAATGATGGAAAACAGTAGGAAACAAAAATGTTCTACATTAGTATAAAACATGAAAAATGAAGCAAGGACCCTCAGTGGTACAACATGTGTTATGCTGGCTGGCAGTCCATTAGGGTTGATAGACATTTCACTTACCTAAGTCAAATATAACAGTCTAGAATTCATTAATATAAGAAGGGGGTTGCAGAATCAAGCCTACCATCTGGTTAGAACGACAGAATAATCTACAACTCATGATTAGGTCTAAGGAGTGGAATTTCACTTTAATCTTTTTCATTGCTCGAAATTTCCATCTGCGCAGTACGGCACATCATTTTTCTTCAAGACAAATGTGCTGTTTTTCATGTTCCAAAATTAGATCAGAAGAAAACGATTAATCATGTCATGGCCTGGGAAAGGAAACAAAAGCCCTGATATTTTCTCTCTCTCTCCCCCTCTCCCTCTCTGGCTGTTTGCAAGTTCTTTCCTTTCCCTCTGTGTCTCCATTTTCACTGCAACTTTTCAGAGGGGCACACATCCCCAAATGTATCGGGCAATAAAGATGTGTATGTGCATGGGCACACAAAGCCATTTGTATTTCTTTCACAGACTTGTTGTCCCTGACTCCCACCCATAAACACGTCTCGCACCCCCTGCCTCTGATACTGTGACAATCCCTGTCCTCCACCCTCCCCACCCCACCCTAGTCCTCACTGGTCTCCCAACAGAGGACAACAGATGGCGAACTGTGACACAAAAACTGAGCTGAAAAATTCACAGAAACAAGTTGCTGGGCTGCAAATTAGTGAGACCACACAATTGTCAGGTGGCAGTCCCCTTTGACAGTTGTAGGCCATTATAGGAACATTGATGTTTTCGTAGTGTGACAAAGAGGAATCCTTTTAGTGCGGCAGGCCTGCCTGTCAGGCAGCTCTCAAGTCATAACAAATCTCTGGCACTCAGCTGAGGCTGAACATTTGCAGCGTCAGGAGGATGATAAATGACCTGCAGGGCTTTGAAGTGCCTTGGCAGTTCAGATGGGTCCACAGTGCTGACAGAGAAATATACACAACAGCGTAACCAATAATGAGAACATTAAACATTCCTGCCTTGTGACAGGCTGACAGAAAAACCCAGCCTCACATCAATCATCTGTGGAGATATAACCTTGACAATTAGCCCCCTCTCTGATACTTGAAATAACCTTCCCCCACCCAACTCATTCCTTCTCTTGCTCTCTCTTCCCCCTCCTTTTATTTATTTATTTGATTTTTTCCTCTCCCAAAGTATTTTATTTTTTAGCCAAGCTTATCTGCCATGATCATATTTCTGGTATGCTGGAACAGGAAAAACAGCACACGGAGAGAGAGCATTCAGAGAGATCTTTCTTTTTTACTTTCATTTGAAAAATAAAACATGCCAGGAGAAGTTTATTTGCTGGACTTCCACTTATTTCCCTTTAGGAAAACAGAATATACATTTCACGTCCTATCAGCTAAGAGCATCTGTCAGTGCAAATATTCAGAGTACTAGTTTGCTTACATTTTATGCTCCCCACCTTTTTATTAATGGTTCAGGATACTGCATTCAATTGTGTGTAGTCAAATATATGTGCATAGGAGGATGAATGCCTTTTGCGGCTGAAATCTTATTTGTAGTCCAAAATACAGTAGACCTATTGAATGGTGAGTCAATCCCAGTAATATAACATGTCTACTCTACTTGGAACTACCAACTGGATTTGGATCCATGGCTCTTTTGCTAATAACAATGAGGATGCCATTGGAGTAAACACTGGTGGGACTCAAGTCACAATATTTATCTCAAATTCTGTGTCTAGGCATCTTCTATTCAACAGGATCAGAGAAGAATTCTTCAAATTGCAAATTATAGACAAGTGGTATAAGGGAGTGGCTAGAGATAGTATTTGGTTATTTGCATCTACATTCAACCTCAGAGGAAGTCAATAGTGGATGTCCTTTGAATACATACTGTCAAGAAAAGTCTAGGAAGGATCACCATAAATTGGGATTGATTTAAAGTCTACGAGCAACAACATACAAGTGCATCACGTCAGTACACATAATTCCAAATCCAATGAGTGTACCATGGAATTTTATTTACAAACATTTCCCCTTTTTGGTTTAATTCCCAGAACTGATCTGGGGGCACTTCCGGACATGACTGAAATGTGTGCCAAAGTGGGTTTAAAAAACTTGCTATGGTGTGGGTATAAGTCCCTACTCCCCCGCAAAAAAAAAACAACAACAGGCTTTCCTGGGTGGTGGGGGTGGGGGGTGTCCACATGCTATCCTGATTACTATTGGCATGTCAAATAGCCATCCCAAAGCCATGCAAAAGAACCCCTAAAAAGTTGTTAAAATATACCTGGCTGTCATTATGGTCCTCCTCGCACCCTCCTGGACATGGGGAGGGAGGAAGCCCCTTGCCTCCCCCTCATTACCTGGTGCAACATTTTGAGGAGAGGCTGGAGCCCAAAAAACTGAGAAGGCTATGTGTATTAGGTCCAAGGATCGCATGATCACAATCCACACTGGGCTCACACTTGGTAAGGCCGCGATCTTACCAGGTGTTTAATTAATTTGGAACATGTTCTGAATTAATTTGGTTTTATCAGAGGTGTTGTTTGGGTGCCTCTGGTAAAACCAAGACAGGTCCCAGTATTTGGGCCTGTCTGGATGGACCCTCAACCAGCTTTTTTTCCACAGTTGATTTTGTATTGAGCATAGCATTAGTTCCATATTCTTCTTTTTTCCCTTCCAATTTGTTCCCACATTGCCATGTCACTCAGTATCCTGTTCCGATCCATATCAAAAGCATTGATAGCAATTGCAGATCTCAGTGATCCCTTCCTCCATTGCTGATATGAAATGTAAACCAATGGCAATAATCTGGAATTATTATTTTGATACAAAATTCGTGAGACAAGTAAGCTAACATCGCATAATGAAATAAGATTTCATTCCTCACATAGACAGGAAATAATATGTTGTGGTGTGCCCATGTTGAATCCAAGCAACCAATCCGGACTGAATGACAAATGGGAATCTCTTGTTATGAACAATTTTCCTGGATTCTTTTTCTATCAGAAATGTCCTGATAAAGGATTATTGCCTGAAGGGAGTTAGGCCCAGAAAAAAAAGTAATTTTCATAGCATTGGGAGCGTTGTCTCCTGTCCCACAGTGGTCAAATTTACCACATTTGCAAAGAAATAGAAGTGTAGCCCAGGTAAAGAATGCAAAGCACCTTGATCAAGACACAGCAGAAGGGCAACAGACACAGGGAAATGGCCCTTTATACCAGTGATCTGCAGAGGTTTAGCTACTCCTGATGAGCTGATTTTGCAAAGGTAAGAGGTTTACAAGGCTGGACCTTGGAGCAGTTGGAAGCTTTATAGACGATTAGACCCTGGTCATAAAAATTCAGCTGAATCTCTTCCAGTCACTGCAAATTGATACCACACGAAGCCATATTCCTTAAAAAGAGAAAGACTCCTGTTAGAGTTTGAGAGTTACTGCATGTTCACTGGTTCATACAACCAAAAGTATACTGCTCACACAATATATCCAAGGAACTTGTTAGAAATTGTCTCATCTTCTCATTTTTGACCTTTTGCTGACTGTGTGTTTTATTAGCAAAGTTCATCTGTGATATTAGGCAGTGAACAAGTAGATATCTACAGCCTAGCAATATGGCCTTTCTGAGTGCTTCTTTATCAGAACAGATAGAGGTAAAAAGAAGAGAGAAATTTTGTATTTTGTCTATTCTAAAACACCATTGATTGTACCCTAATTTCACCACCGCCAACAAAAAAATGTAAGAAACACCTGCAATTCTAAGAAGCACCACATTTTTAGAGATGTTTATATAGGAAAAAGTGAGTCTTAAAACTGAAAAAATACAGAAATCACAAAATACTTCACAACTCTTTTGATACTCCAGCAATATTGCGGAGGCTGGAAATCTGGGCCTCAGTTTGGACAAAGCCATTCTCGTTTACATAAACCTATCTGGGATCAACTTCAAGCATATCAAGGTATACTGCAAACCTTGGTGACCTTGTGTGATCCTTGCGCTTTCAACCAGCCTGTAGACTGTAAAGGAAGGTTCACCTTCAACAAAAGGTCTGCAGATCTGGGGCTTTGGAGACTTCGTGATCCTGAAGCCATTGGACGCAAAGGGACAACTTGGAACCAGAGAACTGCATCTACTTTCTACAACTCCGAGGCAAGTAACTGCACCCACCCTCCAAGGACTTTGCTATAACACCTAGCAACTAAGGAAGAATCTGGACCACCAGTTAACTGGTTGTAATCAATAAAACTGTTGAACTTCACAATTCATAGTCCAGTGCCATTCTTTAAAGCCTTGCCAAGTATCCCTTTCTTCATAGGAAGTCAATCCGCAACCCTAAGGCCTAAAGAACACATGTCCACACCTAGATTAACAAAGGGGCCTTAGCATAAATGCGGCAGGAGCAATGTGCACATTCTCAACCATGAGTGTGTTATATAAGATGAGAAAACCATACTCTTATCTTACACACCAAACAGTTTTATTGTTAATTGTAGTAGTTTTGTGACAAGGTATTTGTTGAAGTCAATAAAGATGCTTACCTCCTTGACTAGATATGTTGCCCTCTTTGCCTCCTTCCTTCTCCTTAATTATTACAAACTTCTCATCTTCTTTATGAATAACTTTAGTAAAAATGATTGGAAACCACACAGAGCATGGAGAGCTGCCTGCCATGTTATCATACATCAGAGGGTATTTGAAGAACTGTATTCTCCCTTATGAGTCTGAGGACCTCATCAGAAAGGTGGAGAGAAAGCGGGGGAAAGCAGGAGAAAGCAAATGGAACCACTGTTCCCTCCTGTCTTTTCCCATTTTCAGGGATGACCAGCCTGCGTGTCATCACCTTCCATCATCTTTCCTCTGCTTTACCCAAGGTTTTTATACCAGGTGTCTATCGACCCCTGATTCCTGATAGAGGTTTTCTTGGCTGATATACACATTTTATGTGTGTGAATTCAGAGAATTATACAGCCCAAAGGGTAACTGTATTGTGATCAACATATTAATTCAGCAGGTATGACCTAAGCTGTTTAAACCATAGATAAAGAAAGATTCTGTCCCATCTCTACTGTGATGTCATGGCCTTTAATTCAGCGTACCTACCTCTTTGTTAGATGTGTCTCACTCACAGTTTATTCAAATTCATTCAATAGACAAGTATCTCACTGCTACTCCTAGAAGGAAGGGACTTTGCAAATCTGTAAAACATGGTCTTTTAAAAAATTGATGCTGAGGCATCACATTTTACACCACTGAGAAATTGCAGTGTATAACAATTTAGAATTGTTAATAACTGAATGGCTGCAAAAGACTTATGATTTTTCTAGAATTTCTGTCACCGAAAGACCCTTCAATCTTCTGGCTTTGCAGTCAGTAGAGTGCAGGGTTTTTGTACAGTAAAGCAAGATCACATCTATAGGGGTAGTAAAGTCTATCAGCCATGCATAATTGGGGTGATGGTAGTGGAGACTGCACAACAAGAAGGCTCTTCCTTGCATCTGTAAAATTTTGGAGAATAGGGTGGCAAGATGGGTTGTGTGTATTGGGAGGAGGGGTGTCTGTCTGCCTTAAAAGCCAAGGAAATACAGTATTTTTATGTTCTTCTTTCATTTTTCCAAAGGTTAGCTATTAACTCCTGTTTCCACATTGCAATACACCACAAACATCTCCATTTGAAAAATAGCTTAAATGATGTTTAATACATTAATTGACCAAAAACGCACTGTGATAGGTCAATGAAATGTAGAGTACCTTTGTTATTGTTACTACTTCAGCAAACCTCAGATAGCAAACACTTTATTCAAGAATGCTTTTCTCTCTCATCTTGCCCAACCAAGAAGTAAGACCGATGCTCATATGAGGTCTTCTGCAATACTTAACATGCATTATTTGGAGCAGGAGTGTGGAACATGCAGACTGCAGTCTACATTTTGCTTTGGGAGCCCATTCTGCAATCAATCAATCAAAACTTTATTACGGTCACATTGGGAGCACATTCTGCAATCTCCCAGGAACACAATTGTTGTCAAAAGGGCCCCTGAACCCCAGGCCCTTATTGATTTTTAGATGTACTTTCAGCCAAAACTACCCCCAAATTACCCGACTTGCCACAAAAGTATGTCAGTATGTGTGTTCTTGCCCCTCATAACCCAACAAAGTACAAAATTCAGTAGTGTTGTTGAGATTTCAGCTAGGACCATGGATAAAGTGGTTCATGCCCATAAAGCTTCCACTAAATCAAGTCATCCAGGACAGAGAACAAGCACTGCAGGTTGAAAGCAAGCTGCAGAGGTTTATTACAGTTTGGCCAAAAGGGATGCAAGTACCAGCCAATGCTCAAAACGTGTAAGCATAACTTCACATAAAAGTACAAGGCATTTTATACAGTTCTAACAGCCATTCATATTTCCCTCACTTCCTCCTGATTGACTGAGAAAGCATACCAGCTAGAAGACATGCAGGGATTGGCCAGTGGTTTCCCTGATGTCACTATCAGGAGGAGGAGATCCCCATGATGAGAATAACAGGTTATTATTGGTCAGTTTAAAGGTCTTGTCCATTGCAGAAATGCCCACTGGGAGGATACAGAGCTGTGGAAAATGATGTGGTATGCAAATAATTCCTTGTTTGACTTAAGTGCCCCGTTCTGTTGAGAAAAGGTGCAGGGCCCAAAACACAAAGGGCGACAATCCAAAATAACCAGAGGATTGGCTGCCTCCAGCCTTAGTCAAACAGGTATACATCCTATGACCTTACCATATGGGCTAATTTGCCCACTGTATGCCAGTTCCTCTACCCTTTTGCCACATGGCCCATCCTATGATATGCATCTACTTCTGGCAAGGCTCCATGGCAAAAGGGGAGAGAAAGCTGCATACGACACCACCGCTGCAACACTGGAGGCTTTCTGCATTGCATTTGCAACAATGGGGTAAGCCAGGCAATGGATACTTCCCTCATGGGATGGGGCCAGGAGTAAGTTGGGTGATGTGGGGCATAGGGTGACAGGTTCCTCATACCCCCTGCTGGACCTCCACAGATTCACTACGATGTGTGGCAAATCCACAGGTTAATGTGATCAGGTCCCAGAGCTCCTCTTGGTGACAAAAGGGTCATCTGTCCCACATGCATACACAAAAGGATCTGATATGTGAGGGCGATCGGGCTGCAACATCTGTCACCCCATTGATTGCCAGGGTTGATTCAGCTGATCTGGCTGGTTAGGCGGGTGTCCCCTTCCTCCCTTCACCACTCCATGTGCATTCCTCCCAAAGATGCATGCTTGGAGGAAGAGGACAATGTCCCAGGTATAGGCAGAGTGTCTCCAGTCTTCATTCTCTGGTATATGATAGCTGCCCTGCCCTGCTAGAACCTCCAAACAAAGGATCTGATATTATCTATCTTGGGAGATCTCTGAAGGTGTCTTTCTTTAATTGTACAGCAATCCCTGTTCCCAGGAGCTTATATAAACTGGAGGAATTGGGAGAGCCAACTGCCTTCAGAATATACATCATTTAGGAATTGATGCAATACACAAGCAGTACAGGTTACACAAGAAATATCAATTGAATACATTTATTAAAGGGTTTAGCTTTGATAGAGTTTGAGATACAGTTGCTCCTGGGTCTTTTCGGAGCTCCCAACAGCTTCAGTATTGCGAAACTTTGAAAGAATGGAAAATGTTAAATGTTTAAAAATGATTGAGAGTGGAAAATGTTTAAACAATACAGGAAAAACCATATCTCTTGATTGAGGTCTTCTTATTGGATACAATCTTTTGAGGAGGTGAGTGTTGTGTCTCAACAAAAATATTTCGGGCACATTCCAGAAGTGGAAATGATGTGATGCCACTCAATGTGGCCCATGAGAGGTCCCAAGAGAATGGTTCTCAACCCTTTTGCATTTCTTCACCCCATACCCATCAACATTTTACAGATAAAGACTAGGATGTGTGGACAACCAATAGTTGGATATGGTTGAGATGGGAAAATATATGAATTAAAAAAGAACACATGGCCTAGGAGAGACTGGAGCAGTTTGCTTTTGCCTGCTCCTCCTGGAAAGGGTAAGATTCTACCCTTGCCTCACTTCCTATTGAGTACAAATTACTTTTTGTACTTTAAACTTAGTTTGCTACATTTTAAATTAGCTGAAGAAAAATGAGAAAGTTGGAAGAGGAAAATAAAACTGGAACATTTTAAAACTAATTGAAAAAAGTGGGACAGGTGATTAATTAGGGCTGTTCCTGCCAAATGGAACAGTTGGAGATTACATCATTCTAATTTAGAGCCTACATATTTGTCTCAGAGCCTTTTTCCCCACCCATGTTTAATCAATTAAAACATTCAGTTATATCAGCTAAGATCAGGTAACAGACTTAACTTATCTTCTAAACCATTTCACCAGGTAGCATCCTGGGGGGTGGGGTGGCAATTTCATCTGCTTAGCTTCTTGGAACCAAAAGCCCTTTTCTTCCTGCTCTGCAACAGTAAACTGTGTTGGTAGCCATCTCACCTATAACCTCATCATATGGACACCCCCCCCCCCCCCCCCACCTCCGTGATAAAAACATCAGGAACACAGGTCTTGAGCAGCAGCATTTCCCCATCACATGGGTGAAACATTACCAAAGCAACGCTGAAGTGTGCTGGTTCCAATGGAGCCAGTACAACACAGGAGCCTACAATGCTTTCACTTTAGTTCAACAGGAAGTCCAATGACGTCACATGATGAATAGGATGCCCATCCATCACTGGACTGCACCTTTAACATCCTAGGATGCTAAAAGAGGTAAGTATGATGGGGTTCCTAGTCATCAAACATAAATGTCACTTCATGAATAGTTCGACTGAGGTCTGCTTATCATAACAGGATTTTCAGCCTGTTGGCAGGAAATGTCTTGCTTTTTAATCTATGATCAGTACTAACAAAATATGAGGCTCTTTATAAATCAACAGATTGGCATTGCTTAAACCTATTGCAAAATACAGACCCTCAATAAACAGTCAAAAGTCACGTGCAAAAAGTTTCCTGCTAACTATTTAAAGCATTACAAAAAGGTCCTTGGATATTGTGTGCTCTTGTGCATTCTGCACCAGTGGGAAATCTTTCACTAAGAATGAATGAATCATGTAAATCAAGAACTGTTTGCTTTTGTTTGCTCATTTTGCATGATTTATTTGGTGTGCAAGATCCAGACTTTCCAACAACTTTGGCAAGATATTGGATGATAGAGGAAGGTGAATGAAAACAGAGCATGGGTGATCTGCAGAACAGAAGCACACATAGATTTATTAAACATTTCCAGCCTGTCCTATATAATGAGATATCAAGACAAGGTACAATAAATGAAAGCACATTAAAATACACAAAAATATGAATACACCTGAAAACACTGTGAAACACTTTTAATACAATGAAACAAAAGTCAAATCAACAAGCCCCAAATGCTTAAATGAAAATGAAATAGAGGCCTGTGTAACAGGACGTTGTGATACTACTTTATTTGCCATAGTCCCATTCTATGGAAACTTGGAATTTGTAGTTTAGGCAGCTGCCTGACTGAATTCGAGATGTTCCTCCCAAAACTGCAAACCCAGTGTCCCATAAGACAGAACCATGGTAGCTCAAGCATTTAGTGGACCTGTTTATTTTAATTTGGTGCAGAATGTCTTGTACTGTTTTTTGTTTAAATCTTTATTCTTTGTTCATATAGGTATTGAATGTTTGCCTGTTATGTCCGCTCTGAGTCCCCCCTCAGGGGTCGAGAAAGGCGGGGTAGAAATGTTGAAAATAAATAAATAAAATAAATGTTGGAAGCTGCCCTGAGTCCCCTCGGGGAAATAGGGTGGGTTACAAATAAAGTTTATTTGTATTTATTTAAAGCAGGATAATAGTACTATAATTCTGCAGTGTCAATGAACCTGCCACTGATACAGTTGACTCAGGCTGAGCATCGCAACTTGTGGACAAATCTAGCTCATATGTCCCTCTAATTCCCTGTGCAACCCACTCTCTATGGAAGGTTTTTATTTGAGACTTCTAGGCCACAGATCTACCACCGTGGGGTAATTGTATAATCCTCAGGGCTAGAATCTTGCACTAAAAATGAAAAGACGAAACTGAAATTCAGGATGGACAAAATCAATGCCAGCTGACCTGTGCCTATAGAGTTCAAAAAGCAACCCTTGAATGCCAGCACCCAGTTCTTTAACTTGAAAAAAGGAAGACATTTCCAAAAAAAAATTTTTTTTAAAGGAATGGATAAAATGTTAAGGGAAAAAAATTAGACAAAATAGGGGATTGGATAAAGGCTGGAATGAAGATGGAAATGATTATGGAAGAATTTAGAGAAATAAAATTGACATGGTTCCATTGTATACAATTAGAACAATGGTTAAAAAACGGGGTAAAAATTAATAAAAATGGAAGTAAGCTTAACCAATTTGAACAAATAATACAAAATGGAAAGGCTGTAGAGGAAGATGAAAATTTGAAAGGAATAACTAGTGAAGTATATAAGATAATAATCGAAATAAAGGAAGGAAAAACAAAAAACATCCTCAAGGAGGTCTGGGAAGAAGATTTAGGGATAAAAATAAATGAAACAGAGTGGCAACCATTATGGAGACAAAGACATCTCAAGAATGTATCAATACGGGTTAAAGAAAATTACTATAAGTTAATATGAAAATGGTATTTTACACCAGTATGAATAGCAAATATAAAAAAAACTACTCAAAAAATTGCTGGAGAGGATGCCAAGAATCAGGAACATATGTGGTGACAATGTAAATATGTAAATAATTTTTGGGAGAAAGTATTTAGAGAAATAGAGGATATAATGAATATTAAAATAGAAAGAATTCCTAGTATAGCTTTATTATCATTATATAATAATAAACAATTGAAAAAGAGGATAAAGATGCGATAAACTCATTTACAATAGCAAGACTGCTTATAGCAAGGAATTGGAAAAGAGAAATAAATATACAAATAGAGGAGAGGTACAAGAAAGTGTGGAAATTGGCAATAAATGATAAGCTGAAATGTATATTAAAAGTTAAAAGAGGTACAGGGAAACAAAGTGATTTTGATGAAGTATGGAGAAAATTTATTGAAAAAGGATTTTAAAAGAAAGAAGGAAAGTTACCTCCACAAGAAGAACTGAAATTTTGGACAGATGATATGTAAAAGCTGTGGCTTGGGGGGGACGGGGGGAGCACAGTAATGAGGGATAGATAATATGTATAAGCAGAAAAATAAAAGTAGATGCCAAAAGTTAATGCATGATAAGTTGTATTAAATAATATGAATCTGCTGTAAAATAAACAATGTATAACAAATGTATTGAATTATGATAAAATACTAAAAATATTTTTTAAAAGAAAAAAAAAGAAAAATCAGGCTGAAATGGACACATGACTGTGATAGCAGCTTATGGCTTTGATCGGGTCATACAAAGAATAGTATTTTCTTGTTGGGTCTTTTAGGCGTTTCTGAAATAATTGTACCAAATGATGTAGCAAAGTAATAACTAGAGTTGAGCCCAGAACTGTTTTTAGCCGATCCCTTCGGCCCATTCATCTCTTTTGGTTTGGTTGGTATCCATAATGGCAAGGCCTCGGCCATCATGGATTCTCATCTGAAAAGGGACCACATGGCAGCCGATCACGGCTCCTCCTCTCCTATTTGGCATCACAGTTGAAACTTTTTGATTTTCCTTTTTTTCATGGTTCCTTTTATTTAGTGGGACTGACTGGGAGTTGAGGACCTGAGGGATGGTGGGTGGAATGCGTGAGGGGCTTGGAGTGTCATTTTTTAAACTTCTTTTTTCTCCTTCTCTTCCACAAATACTTTTTTCCAAAAAAAGAGATAATAATTATTATTAATAATAGCAATCCCAGCAAATAAAAAGAGAGGCATAACTTCCTTTAGAGTAGAAATAAGAAACAGTTTTAAGGAAGCAAAATGCCAAGAAGAAAGGAGTTTGCAGCCTTGCAGGCTAGAGCTGGGATTTTTAAGGTGGTCCAGGGAGGATAGCTCTTAAAATATATTTTTATACTGATTTCTAGTCTGATTTTAAATAACTGTTTACTGGGGAGTTGTCCTTCTCCTCTTAGGGCGCTTGTGCCCGCTTTGTGCTGGTCTGTGACCGTAATAAAATTTTGATTGATTGATAACTCCACTGAGCTCCAGGTCATTGCTCTTCCTTCCCTGGGTCTCCTTAAAATGTATTGGAAAGCATGAATTCCAACGAGTAACCTTTTAAACATATGTGGTTTTGTCTTGGTGATGCCCAAGCAGGTAGTCTTTTCATGGGCCAGAGGGCCTTGTGACATAAAGGAAACTAAGGCTATATCCACATTGCAGAATTATAGCAGTTTGACTCCGCATTAACTGCCATGACTTAATGCTATTCTATGAATTGTTATTTTGTGAGAACTCAGATGCCTCAACAAACAACAACATTCCAAGACTGCACAGGATGGATATATGGCAGCTAAAATGGTTTCAAACTTCAATAATTCTGCTGCATGTCTGGTCTCTCAGACATCATTCCAGCTATGATTCAAAAAGTCTGAAAGTTGCACACTGGAAAACGGAATTCTACCCAAGTATTTGTATCCTGGAGTAAAGAACTTATGACCTTGAGCCTTGAAATGGTCCATACCGATTTTTTAACATTAAACTATCACTAAATTTCATTTCTGTAGCAAGATTTTACATTGTATCGTACAAGTAAAGGGCTTTCCTTTTCAGTGGCACTATGTTCCTCCTGTTGATAATTCCATCTGTAAGCCAGCAGTAAATTGCTACTGGCCAGGCTTCATATTCTCAAGTGGCAGTTGTGAATATGAATAACCAACATATTAACTAACTTTGCAGATGACGCTAAACTGGAAATTCCAGTGAGGAGAAAGTGTAAGAGTGGGGGAGATACATAAAGGGATTTTGAGAGAGCTTAGAAATATGGACAGGAAATAACCAAATGAAATTCATCCTGAAAATATGCAAAAGCCAGCACAGTGGACACCTGGGAAACATATATCATATTTTTTTTAAAAAAAGAAGCATAATCTGATCACAGGCTACGGGTGACAGCCTATCAAAAGAAAAGAAACAAGTCTGCCACCGAGTGGTGGCCTACAGGAACACAAAACCATGTCCTGTTCTGACAGCAGTATGTTAAGGCAGGTGCTCTTCTTTCATGGACACAATCAGGAAATGTGGTGGAGATATAGGATAGCTAGCAAATATCTTTTTAAAAATACTCAATTTATGCTACAAATTTAATTAAGCTTTTAATTTACAGGCGTAAAAACCCAGAAAAATCTATCTTATGAAGAATAGCAATAATACAAATAAAAATATAAAGAAATAAAATTACAGTGGTTTGAGCTATGAGTATGATTCTGGATATCAGAATTTAAAGCACCATTCAGCTATGGAAATCCAATACATGATCTTAGGCAGCTCCCTCTATCTCAGGAACTCATCACAAAGGCTCATGGATTTGGCACATATCGTGGCAAATTCATGGGCTCTCAGCAGGGGGCATGGGGAGTCCATCTTTCCAGTCCCTGCACTGCCTGACTTACAGTTACCCCCATGCCATGGCAGAGGGGAAGTGTTGCTTCCTGGCTTCCTCCATTGCTTATAAGGCAACACAGGAAAGCTCCTGTGTTGCAGGGGGAGCATGTGACATCTCCTCTCCTCTTTTATCACAAAGTATGACTAGAAGTCTAATGCGCTCCATGCTGAAAATGGAGAGGAAGTGGTGTACGATGGGCATATCAACCCCTCTAATGAACAAATTGTGCCAAGAACACCCTCTGATTGATTCACTTTAGACTCGCCATATGTGAAATTACTTGAAGGCACACTACCACCACCACACACCATGAGATGACAAGGTAAGAAAGTAGGCTTAAGCAACAGCTGGTGCTCATGGTGATGGTGGAAGTGATGCTTCCTCTTCCTCTCCCTCTTCCTCCTTTTCCTCTTCCTCCTTCCCTCCCTCCCTCCTCTCTATAAGGAAATGTACTGCTCTTTCTCCTCATGTTTCATCATTTCCCCACCACACCTTGATAATCCATTCCTTCTTTGCTGAAGCTTTAAGTTATTCCACTGCTTTTTGGTTTTATAATTACAATCTATCAATTGTCGACAAACCAGAGATGAATAAGCATCATTCATCTGTATCATTCCATTCAAGCAACCTATTGAAAGGTAACAGATAAAAAAGTCAGCTGTACATTTTTGTCATCCCTTTCTCTTTCAGGATTTACGTGACAGACCATTATTTGTATGGTTGGGCAATTCCATCACATATTAGGCCTGTATGAGCCTCTTACAACTCTACAATCATCTGGAGAGAGACTTCTCACTGTCCCACCGCTCTCTCAGTCTTGCTTGGTGAAAACAAGGAAGGGATCTGCATCAAGACACTGGAATGCTTCCCACAAAAGACCAGGATGGCCCATTCCTGTTTGCCTTTTGCAGACGGGGCACAATGTGCTTCTACCTTTGGGCATTTATGGAATGATCAAAGGTGGATTTCCTGAGGGAGGTATGAATGGGATTTTCAGGGGCTGTTTAGTTTTAATTGTATTTTAATATTTCTATGCTCCATGACACAAAACATTTAATTGTTTTAATCTTTATATTAATCTTTTAATGCATTGGCTTTGTTTTTAATTAGTTTGTATCATGCTTGATGTTTGCCACCTTGAATTCCTGGCACTTACGTATAAACTGGAAAATGCTTTAGAGAGAGAGAGAGCATTTTGTCTTAGATTATTCAGACAATAATGCCTGAGTTGTGAAGACGATTGTGACTCCACCTCTGTTTCCCTGTTTGCAAGCCCTGGATTCCTGAATTCCATGCATCACACATGCTCCATTCTCTAGAAATCAACAAGGAAAGGGGGCTATATTTTAGTGGTCCTTTGGTGGAAAAAAATGCTGTTCACCCCCTACTGTCTTACAACAAGATGCAAATTGGAAATTTGGAATAATGTGAAATTCCAAACACGGTTACTGCTCTTCAGAAAGAAAGAAACTTAGGCCTCTTCCACACAGCTGTATAAAATCCTCATTGAACTGGATTATATGTCAGTGTGGACTCAGATAAGTCAGTTCAAAGCAGATATTGTGGATTATCTGCCCTGATATTCTAGGTTATATATATGGCTGTGTGGAAGGGCCCTTAGAGAGAAATTAAGTAAAATTTTCAGAAGCACCTTTTCTTCTTAGCTGAGGAAAGAAACATGATTGTGAAGAATGTAACTGATGTAGCTGAGCCTGGGAGACAGTGATTGACATTAGAAAGATGCAAGAGAAGGGAACAAGACCAAGTGTTGTCAACAAAGCCCCACATTGGCTCAGTAGCAGCCACCAGCCTGAAGTCTTGAAGACCCACTTCCATTACCATGTTGATGAAGATGCTTGCAACACTGACTATATTGGCTAGATCATGATCTTGGTGATCTTGCTGATGGCTGTTTTACCTGGACTACAAATAACTTCCAAAAAAGCAACTTCTTCCCTTTTCAGAAAAAAAGAGTGTCAATTTTCTAATGGATGGGACAAAGCAAGGTCACACAAAGAGAGCCAATCTACTCACAAATGAATATCAGGTAGACCCCTCCCATCTCTTTCTCTCCATCTCTCCCCCCTGCTCTCGCGCTCTCTCTCACTCACTCACTCACACACACACACACGTAGTCTCCTGGGAGAGTGGGTGCTTGAACAGAGAGCACTATTATCTTTTGTCATGTCCCTTCTAGCTATGAATGGTTGATAGTATTTATTTATTGTGTCAAAACAAGTTGAGGGCACAGTTAGAATGCATTTAAAAACACAAAGTTTGAAAAACTTGGTGTTTGCTAAATGTCCTTTGACCAGAAGCCGGCCACTTTGAGTGCCTCTGGTGTCACTGTGAGAAGGTCCTCCATTGTGCATGTGGCAGGGCTCAGGCTGCATTGCAGTAGGTGGTCTGTGGTTTGCTCTTCTCTTACTCTGTTGATAGTAAGATATAGGTAATATGTAGAGTGGGACTTGCCATTTGCTTAAGGCCTTCTCCCAAAATTGAGCACTTGACTAGTTGTAGTACCATGTTAAGCAAACATTTAGTGGTACACCAATTTCTGTGTTTGAGTAAATGTGTGGGACTGGTTTTGCCTATATCTCTGCAGGAATTCAAGCTACCTGAAGGGAAGAATATTCATCCCCGCCCCCGCCATAATGCACACACATCCACCCGATACCAGTTCTGTCAATTTTACAACTCAGCTAGTGTTTAATCTCCTCTTTTTAAGACCCGAGGGCTCTAGGGAGGGATTTCACACAGCCAAATGGAAAATTTCCCAGGAACCATTTGGAATGCTCCTAGCATCCAACATGTTGAAGGGAAAGCTTATTGCAACAGTGTTTTGCCACAGGGAATGAATGTAGCAAGTTTCCCATGGCAGTTTAATGAACTTATGCTCAAGAATACTTTTCAAAGCTTGCAATTAACTGACATACTGTTGTGCTTAAATTAAACAAATCCTTTCAGGCAGTGACTTTAAATGTCTGTGGGAAACAACACCAGTTTGCCTCTTTTTAGAAAATGCAAACCTTGTCATCAGCTTCTCTCCCTTTTATTGCAGATAGAGGGGAAAGCGGAGGAGGAGAACAAGGCAAAGAAGTTTAGTAAGAGCTCTCTCCCCCTTCCATTGAAAAAGGATCAGCTGCAGATAGAAACAAAACCCTTTACATCAAATAAAATTCAGTGGCTATCTATGTTGGCCATACAACAAAGTACAACAAAATACAAAATCCACATAACTTTATTAGGCCAAGTAAAAAGCACAGAACACATGCAAACTTTTGAAGCTCCACTGGCTTATTCATCAGGAAAAGGAGTGGAGAAGTGACAATTTTCAAGTCATGGGCTTACGTTTTGTCTCAGATGTTACTTCTGTTGTGAGTTAAGAAGGTCTGGAAGGGATACCAATGCAAGCAGAGGTCATTTCCCCTTTTTGACCATGTGGAGACAGGGGACAAAAGGCAATAAAAGGCAGGTAATAAAACCTCAAACCCCATTAACAACAGAAAAAGTAATTTTCTCTGGAATCCAGGCTGCCCTATCCTGTGCTAAGTTATCTAGCACCTTCTTAGGCAGAGAACATTAAGATTCTTAAGAAGCCCCTATACTGCTACATCTGGAAAAACAGCTGCAATATAGGTTAAACTTGTTTCATTTGTTGGACTTTGTTGGAGGTAGACACCTCAATAAATTAAAGTATATTCCATTATCTCTTTCCTGTTAAAATTCTACAACAGAAATTTTTATTTCCAATGGTAAGTCATTTATGAACCACAATCAGTAGTTCTGTTAAATAGCCTTGTGTGTGTATGCTTTCAAGTTGCTAGTTGACTTATGGTTATCCCGTTAATTTCATAGGGTTTCCTTAGGGCCCTTCCACATAGCCATATAATCCAGAATATCAAGGAAGATAATCCACAATATCTGATTTGAACTGGGTTATCTGAGTCCACACTGCCGTATAATCCAGTTCAATGTGGATTTATGCAGCTGCGTTGAGCCCAGAGCTACTAGAATTATCCTACAGATCTGTATATACTAGAGTCATCATTGCGTTGTTTGCAGTCACGCCTGGGCCTAAAGGGAGTGACTGGGTGAATTGCTGTAAAGATCCTATGCCCAAGGGATGCGGATGCCTTCCTCTATGGGAGAGGGTCCCAAAAACTCCACAGACCAACATTTCTTGAGAAAGTTAACTGGATTTATTCTCTTCAAGGCACAAAGCTGTAGGTGCCTGGCTCTAGATTAGTTACAAAGTCCAAAGATTTGCAGAACTAAAAACAGGCTTACAGTCTCTTTCTTCAGTCTGTGGACAATGGATGGTGATTGCCTCTCCTTCTCTTTGTCTCTAGGGGCAGCCATGGATGGTAGACAGACCTCAGCCACTGGATTCCTATAAGGTGAAGGGCAAGTCCTTCCTATTTTGAGTCCAGGGCTGTCGAAGGCGGCCAAAGTCCCACATCCTTCACCCAGGCCTTCCGATATGCCCAGTATGGATGGATGGACTTTGGCAGGATTTATATATTAAAAGAAGGTGGCAGACCGGAGCTGACTGCCCTGCAAAACTGGCAGTCACTGAGGCAAACAGAGTGGTTTCCCCCCTTTTATAACCTTTAAAATTGGAGGAAAATCCAATCGGAGACACTGATTGGATGGAGCCTCTGGGCCGACTTTTGGAGGGAATATTCTAAGGAGCTGAGTGGATGGAGTCTCTGGGGTGACTTTTGGAGGGAAAATCCTAGGTGGTGATTGGGGAAAGCTATGAGGTGATTTTGGAAAGGAAAACTAAGAGGACGAGCCCCTCCCACCCAGGAAAAAACAACAACCTCAGCCAAAAAGCTACAACGAGGCCTTGAAACAAAATGGGGGCCTGTTAGCCTAGTAAAAGCACATAAAGGTAAGCATACACTTTCAATATGAACAGGCCAAGCTTTGCGCAGGCCGCGACACGTTGAGTGATTTCAGCTCTCCTAAAACCACAGGTTCAGGCAGGGTGGCGGAACGTTTTTATTTCATTTGAGAGCTATTAAAGAAACCATCACCAGTTCCGGATTGGTCCAGAAACTATCCAGCTAGGATCCATGTCCTGAGTGGCTCAGGATTTCGTTGAATGTAATTGCTGGTTGGCTCTTCATGTGGTGGGAAATTCAATAAACTGTCAGTGGAGTATTTGAAGTGTCAGTCCATTTATAGATCCACCTACAAGAGGGGCACAATCAGACAGGAATGTGGTATGCGAGGCCATGACAGGCTTCAAGGGCTGGCTCTGATTAACACAATAGGGTTAGTCCAATGTACAGAATGGATACTTGGGAATTTCAATAGGTGAGGCTGGCTTGAGGCTAGGGTGCTGGATCTTTCTCACAAGTAGCTCGATCTCATCCCTTTTCATAAATTCAGTAGTTACCCCACTTCCTTAAAGTCTGGGCATGTGGAAAAGCATTTCTTCGAGCTCAGGAAAGTTAGTAAATGGACAGAACAGCCATGGCTTTTTAAAAACAAGTTAAGAGTAGCAAGCTCAATTAATTTGGCAATGGAGTCCGAGCCACAATTTCTTAAGTACACCAAAAATAGCCCTTTTAGAAGTTTATTTATAAACAACCACTATTATCCATGGCATTTTAGAAAGCATTAGCGGAAACAACAACAGATGAGCCCCTGCCTTCTTGATATTAATAGTTCGACAGTTTTAGGGTCTGGAAAACTGAGCTAGGATGAGGACAAACTTGCTCCAAGTTTCATTTCCTCTACACAGACACTCCCTAAGTGACCTGAGGCAAGGTGTTCTCAGACAATAATGGTCATCCAGGTTACAAGGTTGTTTTAATGACTTATATGAAGTACTTGGAATATTTGAAAGCGATTTATTATTACACTTCCAAATATTATTTATTAACTGGATCTTATCCAAATCTTAAGGCGAAAACATTGTTTTTGGTTAAATATCATTAGCAATGTTGTTGATTATGAAGATATATGGTTGAATTGCTTATACCAGGATTTTTGTAAATGTCATTGTTTGTGTCATAGCAGGAAAGATTTTGGTTTTTAAAAAATGTATCATTTAATTTTAGTTTAGATTCATAGTTATTAGACATTCTCATATATATATATATATATATATATATATATATATATATATATATGAGATGGCTGCATTGAACACGGCTGTCAGGTTTATGAGTCTTTTTGACAACCTGTAACAGTAGTTGTGTAGCTCTTTTGTTTATAGAGCTCAGTTCATGCTTTTGAGTGATTGACAACCAATCACCACTGATGGTTTTTATCTGAAGTGACTGTATCATGCCCCCATCTGCCAATCAAATGTGATGCATTTGTGTTTTAGCTCAAACCTTTTTACACATTCTTTTTTGGCCCAAAGGAGAACTCCTAAACATAAAATGAAGAGAGCAAACAAGAATGCGAGTCATGATGCCCAATGTCTCTGTATTAAAGAAAAAAACTGCTCCTCTATGACCTTCAGTTGTCTACAAGGAGATCGTACATGCATTTATGGGAAATTCTGTCCTAAAAATGCAACATTTCCATACTCTAGATCAGGACATACTGGGCTAACAAACTGACATTGGTCCTGCATTTGTGCTCTTAAATGGAGAACCAATGCCTCTATGTTGGAACTCTTCATATGATAACTGCAATCAGAAGAATACACCATCATTGTGAAAACTCCAGCAGTATGAAAAGGTACAGTGGAGAAGTCTGACACTTTTTGCCAAGCCAAATTCAAGATGCAGGTTATGACCTATAAAGCTCTAAACGGTTCAGGCCTCGCCTATCTTCGCAAGCGAATCTTCCTTTATGAACCGGAACGAACATTCTTCCAGAGAGGCCCTCCTTTCTCTCCCACCACCGTCACAAGTACGCTTGGTGGAGACTAGAGAGAGGGCCTTCTTGGTGGTGGCCCTCCCCCTCTGGAATGCTCTTCCTAGAGAAATAAAACGGGCCCTGTCCCTCCCCTCCTTTTGTAAGAGCTTGAAGACCTGGTGGTTTCAACAAGCCTTTGAGAACAAGTAGCTCTAGCTCAGCCCCAGATACTGTTGAATATGGCCATATCTTTTTCTACCAATTACCCAGGTCACATCCTCTTATTAGGCCCTGGAAATGAACAGCCATAGACTGTACATATTATTGTTGTTCCCTGCTATAGCACTGCAGCTAAGTTCCCGGACCTTCTAGAAATTTTGACCTTGCACTAGCCTCAGCCCAGCCTTTAAAAATCGCCTTGAACAGGCAAGATTATTTTAAATATATACATGCTGTTATGATTTTTTATACTCATATTGTTTTGTTAATTTTTGTTTATGTTGTTCACTCTGTATGTATTGATGATGTTACTTGGAAACCGCTCTGAGTCCCCTCGGGGAGATAGAGCGGTATATAAATAAAGTTTTGTTGTTGTTGTTGTGAGTTACTGTAGGAATGGGATCAGCCTATGGGATGAACAGGAGCCCCTGGTGGGCCAGCCACATGACCTTGGAGGTGTCTACGGACAATTTATTATTTATTTAAAACTTTTATATATCGATCTTCTCAACCTCCGCAGAGGGACTCAGGCCGGTTAACAGCAAGGATTCAATGCCAAATTACAATTTAAAACATCATAAAAACAATAAAAGATTAAAATACAAGTAGATTAAAATATATAAAAATACACATAATACACAATGCTGGCTCTTCAGCTTAGAAATGAGCACCAACCCCAAGTGTCGGACACGACTGGACTTAATGTCAGGGGGAAACCTTTACCTATGGGATGTAAAGTTTCTAAAATTCTGATGTAAAGAAAGGATTTGTCTTCTTTGGCAAAGTCTTTCATGTAATAATATATGTTAAGGTTGATTCGTATTGACAGGTGTTTCTTTGCCAACAAAGTGAATATTTCCTACATGGATAAGTGTTACCAAACATCTCCCAGCACAAATAAAATTGCTTACTTTAAAAACTCATTCTATAGCTTAGTTTTTGGGGGTTTTGGCAGACAATTTTGGTACCTTTATGGGGGTCCTATTGCAAGTTATTGTTACACCATTGCTTGGTGGCAAGATGGAGCTGGTCACATTATCCTGCAACACCACACTTGCCAGTGCTACCACACTCTATTGTGCAGGATGGCCAACTGGCCTTCAGAGGTCAGACCAGAAGGTGGGGCACAGGTACAATTTCACTTTTGATGTAGGAGCAGAGCCTAATATAACAGCGGTAGGAAGTATATTGTATTTATATTATAATTTGGAACAAAATATTATCAATAACAATAACAACTACTGCTGTTGCTGCTGCTGTCAGCACAGAGAATTATACATGTAGAAAATTGATTCCTCATTTAGCTTATTCTTGTTTCAGAGGAACCTTTGCAAAGTAGGGGTTCACCATTTGGGAAAGTCACCCTGCCTGATCCTTAATACTATCATATTTTTTGAACGTTTACATAAACAACATTTACAAGTTTTTAAAAAATGTACTCTGTCATTTATTATTGCTTTATGCTGTTTTTATTGCAGTGCCTATTCATAATAACATGTCTTGGACTTTTTCCACAAATACAAAGGTAAGGCATAACAGTTTCAGCCAAGTAGGAGAGAAAAGTGGTTTTCAAACTGCACATTGTATTATAAAATGTATAAAGAGAGGACTAAAGAGTACTTCCACCAAAACTTTACGGAAGATATAAAAATACAGACGGTTTGGGATGCCTATAAAGCAGTCATGAGAGTACACCTCATACAACAAAACTCAGCTAGAAATAAACAAAGGAGACTGAAGATATCTAAGATCGAAGAACTCTCTGATTTAGAGAATAGACTGAAACAAAATCCAGGTCATAAGAAAATAATAAAGAAATTGGGAATAATAAGGTAAGAGAAACATAATTTAGAAGTTGAACAAATGGCAAAACAAATGAAATATATTAAACAGAACTCCTTTGAAAATGCAAATAAAATTGGAAGATGGTTAGCAAGGAGATTAAGGAAGAAAAAGCAATCTCAGCAAATTACAAGAATCAAGGTGGGGAAGAATATATAGTTGAAGATGAGAAGATTAAACAAGAATTTCAACTCTTTTATCAATATTTATATACGGAAGAGCAAGTTGGAGAAGAGGAGATAATGGAATATTTCGGAGAATTGAAGCTAGCAAAAATTACTGATGACCAATTTGAACAAGGAGATAACAACTGAAGAGATTAAAAAGGCAATTAAGAGCTTAAGAAATGACAAGGCACCAGGACCCGATGGTTATACAGCTTGTTTTTATAAATCCATGCAAGAGGAAATAGTCCCAATTCTTAAAGAAATAATGAATAAGGCATTGAAGGAAAAATAAATTCCAGATTCATGAAGAGCAGCAGACATAACACTGATATATAAGGATGGAACGGACCCTGAAGATATTAAGAATTACCGACCAATTTCACTACTTAATACGGATTATAAGATATTTACAACAATTTTGGCCAACAGATTCAAAGAATTCCTAATGGATTGGATTCAAGAAGACCAAAATGGCTTTCTACCCAATAGATATATTAGAGATAATGTCAGAACAATTTTAAATGTGATTGAATACTACGAGATGAATCATCAGAAAGAACTATTATCAATAGATGCAGAAAAGGCTTTTGATAATCTGAATTGGAAATATTTTAAATTACTTCTCAAGGAAATCGACATTTGATATCAATTTCAAAATGCAGTCGAGGCAATTTATCAACATCAAATGGCCAAAATTTGGATAAATGGAAATGCAATAAAGGAATTTGGTATTGAGAAAGGAGCCAGGCAGGGATGTCCACTGATCTTCATTTTCGCGTTAGAGACCTTACTAATGAAGGTAAGGAATAATATAGAATTAAGAGGCCTGAAGTTAGAAAAGAAAGAATACAAAGTAAGAGCATTTGCCGACGACGTGATTTGTATAGTGGAAAATCCAAGAGATAATATATTAAAATGGTTGTCGACCTTCGAGGATTATGGAAGATTAGCAGGATTCAAACTAAATAAGAAAAAGACAAAGATCATAACTAAAAACATCTCTAAATCAGATCAAATACAGTTACAAGAAATAACTGGTATCCAGGTGGTCAATAAAATTAAATACTTAGGAATCTGGCTTACACCAAGGAACCTCCACCTATTGAAAGATAATTATTTGGAGCAATGGAAAAGAATAAAGGAGGAAATAGATCAGTGGAAAAAACTAAATCTTTCATTGTTAGGGAGGATTGCTGCTGTGAAGATGAATCTGCTACCAAAGATGTTATATTTGTTTCAGAACTTGCCTATAATTAGAAATATGGAGATTTTTAATACGTGGAAGAGGGACTTAACTAGCTTTGTATGGAAGGGTAAAAAACCAAGAATAAAATATAATACGATGATTATGCAAAAAGAAAAAGGAGGCTTTGGTTTACCCGATTTAAAATTATACTATGAGGGCTGTGCCATGTCATGGGTGAAAGATTGGATGTTGTTGTCGAAAAGTTCAACTTTAATATTAGAGGGCTTCGATCTGCGCAACGGATGGCACTCCTACCTTTGGTATGGAGGTGCAAAAATAGGGAAAAATTGGAAACCATTTTATTCGTTCTGCCCTCCTGAAAATCTGGGTAAAATATAAAGACTACATGTACACTAAGACACCACTATGGCTATCACCCCTGGAAGCAAATCAAAGACGGTTATTAGGTTGGACAGAGTGCCCAAAATATAAGGATATATTAATGCAAAAGGAAGGTACCTGGGTTATGAAAACACATGAAGAAATTGTTAAAGTGCATCGAAATGTGTTATGGTTACATTATTTCCAAATGAGAGAAAGTTTCAACAAAGATAGGACTAAAGGCTTTAGTGTTGCAGAGGGACCGTGGGATGTAATTTTGAAAAATGACAAAAAAAGATATCTAAAACATACTCCATGTTACTGAACTGGGCAACGGAGGAAGAAGTAGTCAAACAATCTATGATAAAGTGGGCACAGAACATTGGAAAACCCATACAGTTAAAGGAATGGGAAAAGTTGTGGACAAAACAGCTCAAAATTACATATGCAACTGATTTAAAAGAAAATTGGTTAAAAATGATACATCGATGGTATATTACCCCTAAGAAATTAAGTATAATGTATAAAATGTGGAAAATAAGTGTTGGAAATGTGAAAAGCAGGAAGGCTCCTTCTTTCACATGTGGTGGACCTGTCCCAAAGCCAAAGAATTTTGGCACTTAATTCATAATGAATGCAAGAAAATCTTAAAAGTAGAGTTTCAAATGAATCCAGAGTTGTACTTGCTTGGAATAATGGATGAAGAAACTTTTAATAATGATAATACAGAGAAACTCTTTGTTTTCCTGACAACGGCGGCGAGGATTTTATTTGCAAAGTTGTGGAAAACCAATCTTCTACCAACAAAAGAACAATGGAAAGAGAAAATATTGGAGATTAAAGATATGGATGAGCTCACTTTCTGGTTGCTTAAAAATAATGGCAAAGGGAATATTAGAATAGATTGGACAAATGTTACAGATTTTGTTAGGAGTATGGATTGAACTGAACAATCTTATAAAGCAAATAGTTTGATATAAAATAAGAGCATAAGGGATGCTCCATTTTAAAAGAATACTTGGAAAATAATTGTTATTAATGGTATGGAATTAGAATGGAAGTCACTATATTTCCCCTTCCCCTTTTCCTATATGTTTTGTTTTTGTGTTTCTATGTATGTTTGTTTAAAATATGAAAATCTGACAATAATTTTTTTTATAAATAAACAAAACAAAACTGCACAGTGCCTCCTTTCTTGCATAGGTAACACTGCACAAGAGGGATTCACATAACTGGACATATTAATGTGACAAAATCATCCCTTTTAATTCCTTTATGATCCGGTATTGGATTATAGTGAACTTGAATACAGCAAGTGGACTCAAGAATAGCTATTACTGGTCAATCATTTCTCCTTTGGATTGTCAAAGGCTTTCACAGCTGCAATCACTGGGATGTTGTGTGATTTCTGGGCTGTATGGCCATGTTCCAGCAGCTTTTCCCCCTGATGTTTCACCTACATTTGTGGCTGGCATCTTCAGAGTATCCTCTGAGGATGCCAGCCACAGATGGAGGTAAAACGTCAAGAGAAAATGCTGCTAGAACACAGCCATACAGCCCAGAAATCACACAGCACTCAATTTCTCCTTTATTTCTTTAAAATCATACATTATTCAAGAGGTGAAACACTACCCCCCCCCCCCCCACACACACACACAAACATATACTCATTGTGCGCTATTAACCAAATGTGGAATGATCAGTTCCAAAAAAGGGCCATCAAACAGCGGAATGATCTGCACCTCATTATTCCTGCTGCAGGGATTAATTGGAGTGACCCTCACTCATATAGGGTACCTGTTTACAACATTCCTTCTTGTTTTTGTCACCTTTGTCCAACAATCTTGTGTTTAGAACATTCCTTCTTGTTTACAGCATTTCTTGTTGTTTTCAACATTCCTGTTCTGTTTCAGGTCACCTTTGCCCAACATTCCTGTGTTTATGCCAAAAAGATCCCAACTTAGCAGTTTTCCTTGACTCACTTGCCAAGTCTCCGATCCCATAATGCAGTGTTTCCCAACCTTTTTTGAGCCATGGCACACTTTTAACATTAAAAAAATCTGGGGGCACACCACCAACCAAAATTACACAAAATGACCTGCTAACACAGTAAAGAACGGCTGAGGAATGGTGGCCTGCTGGGAGCAGCTGCCGGGAGTGCCGAAGCCAGGGGAGGAGCCAGGCCGCACCATGCCCCACCCCCTCCCCCCGGCTTCAGCTCTTCCACAGCTGCTCCAGCCTTGAGGGGGCAGTGCCAAGCCAGCGGTGTCAGAGCCAGCAAAATGCTGGCTTGGCACTGTCCCCTCAAGGCTGGAGAAGCTGTGGGAGAGCTGAAGCTGGGTGGAGGGGGCGGAGCCAGGCCGTGCCATACCCCTCCCCTTCCCCCGGCTTCAGCTCTCCCACAGCTTCTCCAGCCTTGAGGTGGCAGTGCCCCGTCCCTGGTGTCACTCTCCGCCATGACTCCCGCCCCTCACTCGCTGAAGCCGCGCGGAGGAGGAGGAGCATGAGCAGTGGATGGGCTTCAGTGGACAGGGCTCCTCCTCCACGTAGCTTCAGCGAGCGAGGGGTGAGAGTCATGGCGGATTGGAAGCTGGCTGGGGAAATGGCCGAAGGAGGCAGCGCCCCGGCCCCTTCTTCTTTTTCTTCGCCGCTGCCCGGCCCTTCCTCCTCGTCCCCCAAGCAGCAGAAGTTCGGCAGGAGGAGGGGGAAGGAAGGGAGTAGAGAGCTTTTCTCGCAGCACAGCAGGAGGTCCGTCACGCCACACTACTGTGCCGCATCACGGCGGTTGGAAAACACTGCCATAATGCATTTATTCAACCCCATCTTCTATGGGTTTCTTCAACCTTTCAAAGATCTTTCATACTAAACCCATCCATCAAATTAGGACCCTGAATTAGGCCTAGATAGTGAGGGAGAACTTGCACTGGTCAATTGCATCACCAATGAATGCCTTGTCAATACAACCTAATTTAGTGAAAAAGAAAATTTTGTTCTCTTTTTCTTCTTTCTGGTTTTAGAAGGGAGCAAAAGATGGTGTAGTCCCACCATTTTCATAAATGTGTATGCAAAAACAGGGCACTTTAAGAAAAGAGGACAAGATGGTACAGTTCGAGATACAGTGAGTGAGATACATATTTTCAAACTGGAGACATTTCATCCAGTTTCTTGTTTGTTCTTGTCTCCAAAGCTCCTCCAATCGGCATCCAAAGTATTGCTTTTCCATGCTCAGATCATGGAAGACAAGCTGGCCTTTTCCCTCCCCACATGCACACTCCTCTCTCATGTTTCAAACACTTGCTTTCCACTCCTGCTGGACATTTCAGTTACAGCATGACAAATGGAGTTGAGGAATGAAGATATTTCCCCTTTGACCAACACATTTGCAGGAGATATGTCAACGATCTGAAGCAAAGGGGTGCAGCCAGCCTTTCAAGAGAAAAGTTTCTCTGCCCGCACCCCCCTCATCCCCACCCAAAACACTTCTCCTTCGCTTGCTTATTGGAAGAGCAATAAATATCAAGCCGACAAGCCCGTCTCAGAGTTACAAAGCCTACCTGTAACTGAGCTGGATAATTAGCAGCCTTGAAGATGATATATGACTTTCATTACCCTTTGGGACTGGAGACTAAATGAGGACACAGCTAATTGCCGTGCAAAGCAGTTTGGCATGAATGAGAAAAATGCAGGCACTGTCTCCTGCCAAAAAAGAAAAAAAAAGTTCCTATTGCTTCTCTGATCTCATGGCTGGGTTTTTGCCGCAGGAGTTCACTTGGTGTCCATAAATCATGGGCTGCTTACGGCTGAGGCGCACGGAGTCATCAACATGTAATAAGCTGAGTGACAGATTTTAGCCTGACTACATTAGAACTTCAAACTTAGCTCACTCTCCCTCCTCAGTACTCCCCTGACATAACTCTGCACTTAACAGAAAATTAAATCCAGACTATACAGAAAGGGGTGACCACCAAAAAAAGAGACTTATTTACTTTTCAATCTGTTGTTTTATTTTAGGATTGTGTGGCATGCCCTTCTAAGAGAGAGAGAAATGACCCCACCCTTAGTGCTTCAGAATGAAGGAGCTAATGACTTTTCCAGGCTATGGTTTGTCCTTCTTCATCTATTACTGCTGATTAAAATGTATTACTTTCTGCAAATGAGCTAAATTGGCACTCTGTCATCCTAGGTTCTTTTGAGAGATAAATGCACCTAGTGGTCTTGGAAAAGACTCATCTCCCATGTAAATCACACCAGACGATCTTGTAAAGCAATGGTTTTCAAATTCCCTACATGTAAGGTACATTGTCTTTTTGAATCCGTCTGCCCAGCAAATAACCCCTCTGTTTTGTAGGAGATCTATAGCAGTGTTTTTCAGCCTTTTTTGAGCAGCGGTACATTTTTTTACATTTACAAAATCCTGGGGCACACCACCAACCAAAATGACACAAAATAACACTCTAACACAGTAATGCATATAGTTAAGATGTTTTTAAATGTATTTATACACTCAGTGTGAAACCTGGGCCTGTTTCGATGAACACAACATAGATATCATGGCAGGAATGGCAGAAAAACACACACAAAGGTCTTGCTCAACAGCTGGGAGTTATAGTTCACCTGCAATCAAAGAGCGCCTGTGGAGATTCGACGTTAACTGTATTTCGCTGCCACCATTATTTATTTAGGCTTGACCATTGACTTGTAAAGAGTGGTGAGGAGACTGGTAATCCAAATGAAGTCACGGGGAGAGAGTTTTGAATCAAAACTTAAATAGTTTATTTCACACAA